>JAGDQP010025405.1:0-26940 GCA_022664845.1 Lepisma saccharinum | reverse complement strand
TAAAATGAAAGTAACATAATCAACTCTTACCAAGAAGGAAAGATTAGCAGAAAATAAATAAAAAATGTAACTTCTTTATCTTTCTTTAAACAAGCATCCGAAAATCGAAACATTTATCCACCCTATAGGCTTATTTATTAAAAAAAACTTTTGTATATTTTAATGAGCTCGCAACGTTTTAACTATTGAATTTTATCTATGGCTTTTAGGCATTTAAGGCTCAGGCTAATATAGGGGAGGGGAAGGGATTCGGTCAGGACCAAATGTAAAGATACCATAATGTCGTTCGTAATATATTGACTTATGACATTAATTCCATCCTATTAAGCAGGGTTTATTAAAAGTCTATCATAGAAAATGAGGGGGGTTGTCGATCATTTTTATATTGAAAGAACTTGTTTCATGAAGCCGTTTTTAATCCCTATCAGTGTTGTAGTCGCAGAACTTTCACAGGATATAAGCTGTAAATCTTTTAGTTTGTGAATCTTTAAGCGGATACTGTGTTTCCATTAAATTTTATGTTTCTTTTAAATATAGAGTTATAGAGTGGAAATAATTAATTTCTTCAAAAACAAGAAACACAAACTGCTTTGATTATATGAGCTCGTATATTTTTCCAGTGAGGCAATAACAGTGAAATTATATGCATAATTTGTTGCATTGAGGGAAGAAGAAACAAGAAGAATGTTGAGACTTTCGCATAATTACAAAGCATCTATATCTGTTGCCAATCAGTTACAATTCCATATGACTTACTTGCTCAGCCTGTTATGGGACTAACTCCATACATCGAGAAGTCAAACTTCTACCTTGTTTTTGAAAACCTGTCTAATCTGATATTAATTAAAAGACCTGCACTAAGAAACCCCAAAGCTAACAAAAGTTCTGATCATATTACCTGATAATTTACCTGTATACTGCGGTAAAATGTTGTAGTTATACAGAATTGTACATTATGTGGTAGCCTCCTCCCCTTCTCAACATTTAGTTCCCGATCAAGTGGAACCAAAAGTATTTGACTCTAATAATCTCACCGGGATAATTGTCAAATTAAATAAATAAATGAAACTGAAGTAGATAGTATACGCATTTTTGCAGAAAGTATACGCTAATCTGTAAGGTTAATCAGAGGGTTTAAGGCCTATACCTCCGTGTATATACCCTCGACTACAGCCCTGCTTATAATACAACTTCTATTGATGGTGTTTTTACATTATATGTACTTGTCAGACTCTTACACACTCACGTAAACGAAAGCAGTTGGAGAAACTGACTGCAAATTTGAGTTTAGATGCCTTCAATTGAATTTATTTTTGTCCTTTAGGCATGTCAGGTTTAGGTCGGGATAGGGTAGGGCAGAGGATGTTATCGTCAAAGATCTGCTCTATCCAAAAATGCATATTCCAAAATTACACAACGGGCACTAGAGATTCTTTAAACGGAGTAGGGGATTTCCAGAGTTGGTCGAAATAAGCACGAGCAAGAAGACTTTCCGTATTATTAAAAATGATAGACGTAATGACCGCCACCCAACCGGACAATGACAGTCTATTTTACTGATAAATACACCAGATGTTTGTTTAAATGTGTGCGATTTACTCCTGTCTGTTACGTACTCACAAAGATTAAAAAAAAAAAAACGCAAAGAAAATCTAAGATATCGAGCTGGGGCAAACTAATTATTGTTACTTACGAGAAAGTCGTCTCATTCATGCTTATTTCGACCCACTGTATAGTTCAGAGAACTTTTGGGAATCCCCTACTTCCTTTGGGGAACTCTTACGCTTCCATTGCACAATTTTAGAATATGCATTTTTGGATAGAGAGGGTCTCAAGTAACTGTTAAGGCTAATCCAAGTGGATTTTCCCGCCTTTTTCGTTTTACGTCAATCATTCAAATTTCAGTAGAGGAAAGCAGAAATTGATTTTCACAGACCAATGTTCGTTTCGTTCTTCAATAGCGAGTACAATTACATTTAATAAAATGCTAGTGGTAACTGCAGGATTGTCTGCAGAAGCTATTGGGACATTATTCTAACCCAAAAGTGTCTGTACACAATCCTGAGTTTACAATTAATATTTTGTTAAAACTAATTGTAATCATTATTGAAGGACGAAATGAACTTTAGTCTGTGAAAGTTAATTTTTGTTTTCCTCAACTGAAATTTCAATAATTGACGTAAAATTAAAAAGGCGGGAAACCCCACTTGGATTGAGCCTTAACGGTATTGAAAAGATTAAGCTCTACACTTTATTTCCCCATGCTTTCTGCGGGATGTAGCGAGGAAACGAAGCATCTGTGCAACGTCAAATTTTCATGTCAGGAATCTCATGAAGCGGTCACGTTGGCGTTATTTTGCAACATTCTGTATATCACACACACACTCTCTCTCTCTACCTATATCTCTCGATATGTACGGATTAAAAATAATTGTTTTGCTTACGTACTCTCTCGCCCTAGCACGGCCGTTAAGTGCGGTAGCCAAGCAACAGACTTCCAAGGCCGTCCACACACTAAAAGCAGGTCAACCTTAATAAAGAGAGAGAGAGAGAGATCAAATATCGTTCATATGGAAGAATCCTTGGAAATCGGAAATCGTTCATATTGACAAATTGTTGGATAACGAATACCGTTAATATCGAAAAATCGTTGAAATCGAATATCGTTCACATAGCAATATCGTTCGAATGGGAAAATCGAATATCGTTCGAGTAGAAAATCGTTGAATATCTTTCAAATAAAAAATCGTTGTTAAACGAGAATCGAAAAACCATAGAAAATCAAATATCGATCAAATGAAAAACGTTTATCTATATTCGATATTTCGAATTTTTAAATACTTATCGATAAATGTATCAAATAATCACACAGCCCTATAATTATGGGAACGATCCCAGCGGCCGCCCATCCTGACGTTTTCCCAAGTTTTCCTTAGCCACACCAATCAAATGCCGGGTGGTACCTCTAAAAGAGGTCCTGGCTGACTATCTGCCATTCTTTCTGATCCACAACAATAGGTTAGGTAAAATTAACTAAATATTGTTCCCGCAATGCCTATTTCTATGGCACTACCAACTATATCACTGAACCACAGACTGTCGAAGGAAGGCAGCGCTGTGTTCCGTTGTTGCATTTGTAGGTGAAATATCAGGAAAATTGAATCTTATTACGTATCAGCTAATGAATCGCCGTACCTCAGGTGATAGCATGGGCGACGCGGGTTCAAATCCAGGCTAGGACGCTGGAAACATTTCTCGTATTGTTCCCATTCCTGACGCATTGAAGTGTATTCAACCTCTTATCAAATTGAATACCAGAGTGTCTTTGTTACTTCTGGGCACCTTGGGAAGATAAATGTGGTCGAGCGTGAGACTGACCACTCCACCTCACTTCATACCGTAGGTTGAGTATATGTGGAGCGTGTCTTTCAGATTCAACCTACTGTATGTTAAAGAAAAGTTTAATAATAATACTTTATTTTCCATTATTAAGATCCTAGATACATATAAGGAATATTGGTCTGTTTAACTATTGAATTAGTGGGAAAACCGATTCAATAATTTTCATTAAAATCGTGGTTGCTTTATTTAAGACCATGGATTTACAAGGAATTATTGAGTAAATACATTTCTAACTGAAGCAATGAATAATAATAGGTTTATTATATTTTAAAGATTAGATGCGATTCTTAATAATTTCATTTATTTTATTAATTATGAAAATTTGAAGTTTGAGCATTACCATCGACAGTACTTCACATTATTAAGTAGTTCATGATACCAGGAGTTGTCTTCTGATAGGATACGAATGGGTTAGTATTTATGTAGAGGGAACTAATGTAATATTTTATAGACTTGGATAATATGCGAATGTGAATTAAACGCATAGTGACTAATCGCTTGATATTAATTTGATTTAATGATAAAAGAATTGCTTCGATATAATTAATAATGAGATTAATCTATGAAATGGAAGAACTTTGAATATACTATGGATTGAGATAAGAGAGATTTAGTTGGGTTTACAGAGACAGAGATCAGGTTTCAGAAAGTTGTTCTTTCTGCTTAATAAACTGAAGTTAGTTTTCTACGTTTTGTCGTTTCGACTGGGTTCAAAAAGAACCAAAGTCCGATTTTAAGCACGATTATAAAGTTCCCTTAGCTTTATCAAGGTTGATTCTTCCGCTCATTTGGAGTCGACCTGTAAAACGAGGGTAGTGGTTTCGTCCCTTTTGGCGTAAACTGACGCTATTACTTCATAGCAACCCATGGTATTACTGTAACAATCATGACAAATAGGATTTTATAGTTACTCCAACCATATTATTTTTAATCTAGTACACATCTGACGAATCCTTTGTCAATCTTTCCTTGGGGCATTAAATGCCTATATCTGGGTATTTGCTTAACAGAGCTATCACATAGTTGTTGAAATTATTGAATTGTATTTATGACCTTTAGGCACCTAAGGCTCAGGCCGAGATAATGGAGGGGCGAGGATGCTGGAAGGTGACGGCCAGGGTCTAAGTTGAAGGTGCCATCCTGACATTTTTCTGGTGTGACTGAGAAAAAAAAATGGAAAAAACTCACTCAGGATGTTCGGCCGCTGGATTGAAACAATGACCTCCAGAAGGTTACGAAAAAGCTAGCATATACAGTGTCATGGAGTCACACGGGTTTGATCAATCCACTATAAAACAGTTATATTGGTTTTATTTTACTTATCATGTGACTCGCTCTATCCCATGTATTACATTAATCCAACCTGCACATCAATGGACACGAATTTGGCCGTATATTTTCATGAGTTACAAGCATGTTTAAAGCTATTTGGTTTAAAATTGTTCATAACATCAGTCCATCTTAAAAAAAAATAGCTTGATTGGGAATCATTATTTATGCTTTATGTTCTAAATCCAATGTCGTAGCTACTACCCAACTCATAATATATACCTGTACTAAAGTACAGTCAGTCTGGGGGAAATATGTTCAGATGCAATCTGAATTATCATTAGCTGTTCCAATTATTTTGAGGCACAATTATTCAGTGATGAAATTGTGAACACACAAGTTCAGCCTCCGTTGTGTGCACCGTTACTAGGAAGAGAAAGTTCAGGTATGAATCGGTGATGCTTTAAAAACTAATGTACACATATAGTGACAGATAAAACTACACACGTTGAAAGATGAAACATTGGTAATCACAGCAGAAACAAATTGAAATATATTTGTTGAAAACTTTGACACATATTGCGTGTCTGGATTACTGGTTCAAAAATATAGCGTGGAGCCAGAAAATGGCCATTATGGCTGTTAACTGGACCCAGTGTTAATAATGTATGGCACCAGTTTCTGGCCACCGGGAAAAAATACAGTAGAATGGGGCAGTGTTCGATTTGTACAATTTCCAGACTGGGGAAGAATTAGTGAGATATGTATTATATGGTATTTTGGGATGTCGATATCCCAGGCTAGTGGTATATACAGTATATGTAAACACAGCGAGGATGATTTTAGCACAGAGGGGGAAATCCCAACCATCCCCCGCTACAAATCGAACTCTGGAATGGGACAAAGTAGACCAGTTTCCAACTTTCAATCGTTCATCTAACTTTAATGATTTGTTTTATATCATGATGATGAGTGTTCAGCCCGAAGGCAGATCCTGACCCAAAGGTCCCATGCAGGTAAACCGATGGTGGTTTTCCATTGCCTTCCACCGGATGAAGATGCCACAAGGACTGAACTGATAGTTTAATGTGAGCGTAACCATCTGTGTCCCGGACGGGAATCGACCACGGACCCCATTGATTACAAGGCACAAAGCAATGAGTCTTAAGACTGATCCAGGGATTCAGCCAGGTTTTTCAGTTTGGGGGTTGTAAAGTCAAAATTAGGAGGGTATAATTTGAGTTTTGGATGGTTTCTATTGATTTTTGACCACAAAAAAATAAAGTTGGTGACCTCGTGGATTTGGGGAGTTAGTCCCCCATATGGGAGTATCTAGCGGAATTACTGAACTGACCCTGATAGGCTTAGAACTGCCTAGTACTGCCTGCAGTAAGTGACTAAGGCATTTTTTATTTTACAGCATTAAAAGGTGCCAGTTTTTATTGACTTTTTGCCTGCTTGTAACACTTACGAGCAATGTTTCTGTTTGTTAGAACACTATTAACAAACACAACTTAATCTATTTTGCATGCCTACAATGTGGGCTCTTTTGTTATGTTATTTTCTGTTAATAATGTTTAACGTTTGGAGTAAGTCTGACTAGTGTGGCCGGAAATTGGGACTCAATGGGCAGTTACTGGTAGCGTGTAGCTGGAAACTGGTGTTTTTTTGCTATATGTTCATATTTATAAATATTACGGTTTACAAGTATGTTTGCTTTTTCATTTTATACCGCGGTAATGTATGACCTAAGGTCCAAGGTATGTATTTACTGAACTATTTTCCTTCTTCATATTTTTTGTGCATCTTTACACGCCACCAAAGTCAGAATGTTGCATAAGTGGCTGGAAACTGGTGCCGTGACCCTATTTGTAGAACGAATCCATATACTATAGTTTTTTGAACGATTTAAATTATATCCAGATTTTTCTTTTTTCCTTTAACCTAAACAAAAGAGTGTTATATGGTTATGAACTAAACCTTCACTATTTGGTTTCCAAGCGCTCGTATTATCAACCAGAAATGTACCCAAAAACTCTGGTGATAGCTGCTATAAGCGTGAATAATTCTTATCGTAAAAACACGTCACAAGTTTCTTGACATTATTTCAAATATAGAAAAGTAAAACACGTGTTGGATGCTTCATAAATTGTTATCACTACAGACATGTAACCTATTACCCGACATTGCTCAACAACGATTTTAAGTTATGCAAGTAAATCTAGTGAATATAAAAAAGTGGCAGATTCTATAACAAAACAGGCAACAAACCTCAAGATTGCAGGGTCGAATACGGTCGAAGATAAGTGAGAAAGTTTTAACTATAAATGAAGACAACAAAATAAGACGCGCAATATCTGTAGAATAAGTACAGGATATACACAAATTCATGTTTTCCCCCTAAAACTACTGTAAAATTATACGTATTTCCATTTATTGAAACAGTAAATTAACCTCAGCCATCAATATCGCTACCGATCGGCATCAATACTGGCAATATCGGCGAAATTGCTTAAATTCGATATTAACCGATGTTGAAAACAACATTGGTCCAAATCGCAAATTGATCGTTATGAATATCGGGAAATATTGATGTGCTACTGGGGTGGTGACACACTGTTATCGACTGTGGTATTGGGGTCTGTTCTGTGAACTTTACATTTACATTTATTCACAATTTATTTAAAATCCAATTAAATCGAAAAAGACGGTTAATATCTGCCTGGACACAGATAGGATGCTCTCAAACCCTGACAATTCGGTTGCCTACAATTTAGAATCTGATGCAAAATCAAGAAGTGACGTGAGTGCAAGGTTAGTTAGACATAGTAATTTAAAATAACATCACTTCTTGATTTTACAAGAGTTTGGGTTCTACGCTGCAGACACAACAATACAAATCGTGTCATATGAAGTGCTTTGCGTACTATACATGAGAAGGAGTAGTTATTTTTGCAACATAAACACAGGCTTTCTGCGTCCAGGGATGGCATAGATCATCCACATTACGCCCTATATTTGATAGTTTGCACATGTGCTTTCCATGTAAACAGGGCACGAGATGTAGTCCTACGGCAACAGTAGCTAAACTGCAGTATAAAGGAAATAGAGTTGTTTTTTTACTGTACGTCACAATACTTATTCTTCTCGAACAAACAAAAGTTTAAAAACATGGCATTGGTTCGTTTTGCAATCATTGCTTTTTCGTAACTACCCGTTACATTAAACGCTGGTCTGCACGAAGGATTTAGTTGAGTGCTTAGGTAATTTGGCAAAATGCAGGGGGATTAATTGAACATAAGGTGCTATTACACTATCGAGCTTGCATGTCAGGTTGCTCAACAGTTGACTTGACGAGCATGCTGTCGAGGAAGCTTGAGTCAACTTCGCTCTACTACACTGTCGAGCCTGCTGATCAGCTTCTTTTGATTTTCGCACCATAGTCACAAAAGACTACGCTGATTCTATCAACCAGGTAGTATAATATTATTATTACCATATATTCAACCAAATTATTAAGTGCCAGTAATAAAATAATTGTAATTATAATTGTTTATTTACTTAATATATATGCATATAATATACAATGAAAATAAAAACTAGCATTATTGACGTAAGAAAGTGCCTACACCAGTTCTCTAGCAAACCGGGTCGTAACGTGATATTTACAATTTTTACTGTACTTTATTGTATGCAACTCTCAGTAGCATCAAATCTTCTTCTAAATGAACTTCAACAGTGTAAGAAATTGAAAAAGTAGAGCTAACATTAAGTTTACGAGTGATTATGTAACTAATAAAAGTAACACTATCTATGCTTGAAAAGATACATTAGGGCTCAATTTCGAAAATACCAGAGCATTATTTTCCGATTCGTGTGTGTAGCATCAAAACGATCAACCACAATCTTTACATCCACAGATCGTGATGTATATTTTTCAATACTTAAGACAACAGAACTTGTCTGCAGTGTCCTGTTTCTTAAATACAATTTTATGATTCCTAAATATGTGAGTGATCTTTCGCAGCGTGCTATGGTTGTACATTAGGAGGCAATACAGTAATACACGGTCTATACAGTTTGTTCCACAATGTTAATTTCTACCAGTCAAGCACTATAAGAAGATTATACAAAAGGAAAACTTTGTTTTAGTCTTCATAACGTAGCATCCCTTTGAAATCAATCTCTTCCCTAATGTGCCCACGTCACCCGCGTACAACTGACACTTTCTTCCATATCCAGGAAGTCGTCTATAAGATGAACTAATACCAATTAAATCCTCACTGCTTGAAAGAAGTCCATAACTTAATTCGGTTCACTTAAATTTAATTTGTTGCTGTTCTCTTGTAGTGAACATATTTCTTTGGCAACTTACGAAGGGGACATACAAGTCAGTGGTTGTTTAAACTGAATATTTCTTTGCATGATGAAGTAGCGTTGTGAAATTTATGTACCGGTATTTATTAAGTTCTCGAATTAAGTCTAGAAGAAAATCAATCCGTTTCAAATAGTGCCATATCGATATAGTTTTTATGTGTTTGAGATCAACTACTTGTAAGAGTTGAGTATCTGTAATAAATATTGGATCTTTGGTGGTCATCATCTCTGAAAAGAATCTACGGCTCTTAATGTTGGATTAGTTGATGTAGAGAGATATAATATAACTTGATAGTAATCCTTTTGAGGATAACCCTGCACAAGTGATACAAGACTCTTTAAGTGAATAACTCAATCTGGTCAAGAAAAAGTGTTGAGTGTTAGTGATAGTGAGATAGGAAACAAAATTGATTGTATTTTCACAAAAAGAAAACGAAAAAGCAAGAACTGTGACGGAGGGTATTTTATCAGGTGGGTGATAATAGTCTGCCCCCGTCTTCTGAGGAACATAGCGATAACTGAAGTGGTAAGCGAACCAAAACTTCCCGGAATTCAGAAAAAAGTGCAAAAGTAAATAAAAAGCAATTACGTGCCTTACTGAGGAAACAATGCCACAAAGACCCATTAGGAAGAGTGATCCCATCACAAACTACACCATACCACAAGGAGGGCCTGGTAGAAGACGATACATTTGAGAGTTTGAGTGAGCCTCTGAGTAAGTACATATCCACTAAACTACTTATATCCAAAAGTACGTACTCTTTTCTCCTTATCCCAAATAGACATAGGTGTTGATACAAGCACTACATAGCAAATATGTTGTCGATAGTGCTTGTCGTGATGTAATGACAATGGGTAGCGCCAGAACCACTCTTTCAATAAGCAGTTTTAATGCTTGTCACGCTCCTCACACGGCGAAGGTAGATAGTGTTCTTAAATATTTATGCGACATCGTAATACAAATATCCTGGATATGAAAATATGCTGAAGAAACTGGGAATAATACAATTTTATATTATAACTATAAAACGCATACAGGGACGAGCATAGTTATTAGACAGGCCCTACCATATATCAATCTTTTTATATACCCAAGTGGACGATGAATTTCTTTGGTAGTAAATGGCACAGTGATAGTATGCTGCTATGCACACAGTTGCATGCATAGCCAGACGGACCTCAAGGAATTTATTCGCAATACGCTAGGGGTCGAACTACAAGAACAGAAAAAAAATACAAAATGATTATAGCAGCAATATGAACACCACACAGTGGGTGGCGGACAGTTCGACCGGAAAAAATGAAAGTGCAGCATTGAAACAAGTGTTTTAAACTTTCAATTTGGTCTATGTCTGGGCGGAATTGTGGCCCAATGAAAGGGACCACCTACATATACCACCACGGCTGGTCTATTTTCGATGTTAATTATTTACGCAACACTTAAAAAATTATATTCTAAGTGTGTATACGGAAGGTCGAAATTTCTCAGACCATCTTGTCATAGTCAAAATACAGACCAATCTTGAAAACCATCTGCATTTCTCCCTAATGTGGAGATGTAACGATCAGGTGTTGGATGACCCTGATTACATACTACAAGAACCTAATATTTTGAAACTATTATTTACACAAGAACCAATACAGGACAAATCTGCAAAGATGGTTTAAATTAAAAAACAATCAATTTCTCTAAGTAAAGGAACGCACAGCAGCAATTTTGGTATGCAGTTTTACAACTTTATAACAAACTAGCAAAGCAAAACCCACAATGGATCACACAGGTTAAGCAAACGCTAGGTAGAATACATGCACAACGTTTAAAAGGTTTAATAGTAAGATCTAAATTAAAACAGGTAGGAATTCTTGATGTTCCAAAATTGCCACACATTATCCAGGGACAAGAAAAGAGTAAAGAGTAAGATACTTAATAGTTTTATAGATAGGTCAGGTCAAACAGTCACCTGAAAAAAGTATATATAAAACAATCCGAGAAAACTATAAAAGATTATATCAAAAGCAAAATATAGACAATATGATTTTTACGGGAAAACAGCCAAATTGGTCAGAACTTAACCCCCATCAACAGGAGAAAATAAGTAAACCGTTTTCTGAATGAGAAATCTTGTAAGCATTACAATCGATGAAGGAGGGCTCATCCTCAGGTATTGACGACATAGGTGTGCTCTGGTACAAGCTATTCAGTGCGTTAGTAGTGCCAATGTTAACACAACTATATAACCAATTTCTTGCCAACAAAGTAAAATACACGGATTTCGCGTAGGCGTTAGGGTGTTTATTCCAAAGTAGGGGTCTTCCCTGACTGAAAACATTCACAGAAAAATTTCGCTGCTAAATACTGATTAAAAATTGATGACCAAGACTATTATGCGATGAATGGTTGATTACAGATGAGAATTAAGGACGGATAGCCAATACACAACCCATCCAAGTATCCTTAGCAATACTAGGGGACGCTATTCAGGCATACAACTTAAAATGCTTCTAAATTTCATTTAATTTTTAATATACTTCTAGAAAGCATTATTTATTTACTATATTAAATTTACTGAAATTTCTAACAACTATCATACAGTTATTGGACAACCTGTATAAGGTCAGGTATATTAAATTGCAAGTTAATAGGTGTCTGCGTACGGAATTTCGGATGGACAGAGGTCTGAATCAGGGGTGGTCATTGTCCCCTGTATTTATTCAATATAGCCCTAATGCCTTTAGTGATAGAAATTAGAAATCAGATACAGGGGATTTAGTTTAACAAAGTCTACCAATAAGCCATAATATACGCAGATGACGCGCTATCGCATAATCCACTAAAGAATTGAGGAAAATTCTGGACATGCTCAAAGCTTTCAGCAAGGCAACTAACATGAATATTAACATGGAAAAAGACGGATGATGGTTATGGATAATAAAAAGGATGATTATACCCAATATGGTCAAGTGACGGAAACATTAACATATCTAGGCATGTTGTGGGGAAACATAATTTCTATAGCGGTAGCCCTGAATGAACAAAAACTAATAAAAGTGTAAGTAGAACTTATCAAATTCACATGTTGTTTTCCTACCTCGCTAGCTATGGCCACTTTCCTTAATGTTTATATTTTGAGTCAGTGTATGTTGGCCTACTAAAGCCTTTATAGAAATAGCTTACGCTTCAAAGGCTAAAATACCAATGAGAAATGGATAGTTAAGCAACTTTACAGTTTCTTATGGAAGCAGCATGAGCCACATACGCCAAATATACAAGATAAAAATTCAAATCAATACTAAGCAGCGATATGATTACACGGATAACGACGGAAAGCATCGGAGTTCTTGGTGGAGGTGGATGATTCTTTAAGTATGGAGTGTCTAGTCGTACGAATTGTGCAGATGGTCCAAAGATCTCCAGGCTGTATTTGTCTCTGATTTTCTTGGCTAAATTGGGTTCGGTAGATTTTATAATGACGCCATTTCGTGTAGGAATAATCCGGATAATAATGTCTCGAGGTACGTATTTTAGAAACTGTAGGAAGAGCAGTTTTGTATTTTGAAACTTTGGATCAAACTTGGTCAGCAAGAAAAAATGTGTTGCAGTTACAGAAGTGCCGGTGACAGTATCCTCGTAGTTGCTGTGTTCCATGCTATGGTCAGAGTGAGATTCGCTTAAAGTATGCGTTTTCTTGGCTGGTGGTGAGCGTCCAGAATTGTCATTGGTGGATGAAACGTTTCGTTCAGTACCGCGTTTCTCTTGAGTATTCGTTTTATTGGTTGCTGTATAAGAAGGTGGATCTTGATATGGTGGTCCTATCATTTGTTGTGGGAGACGACGCCTTCCAGTCTCTGGTTGATGATTAGACATTATGAGTAGTACGCTAGCTGTCAGAAGGATGAAAAGGGTGAACACGTTTGCCAGTCCACTGATAGTGAATGTCCACTCCCCTAAGAAGCAGCAATACGTCTTATCGGTGATGTCGACCTGTGATAAACACACCCAGTCATCCACACAATCTCAACGAGTAAAAGATACTGGTACTCAAACTGTATGGCAACAGTGGTTTTCCCACGTAAAATGCGTCCTCTGTCTGCTAGTAACGCTATGTCGGCTACATGGATACTTAATCATATGCATCAAACTTCCTATTACAAGCTAATCACCTCTACATTACTCTTTAAACAACAAAAACCATAACTGGTAAATAATTACATATTAAATAAAACAATTACAAATTGAAAATAACTTTAAATAATTCCTTTTATAAGATTACAGCCTTTAAATCTAGCGCTTAGCATAAGTAGTGCCATCTGTTGACCTTCGTGGCTTCAGCACGAAACATACAAAGTGGTTTCCTCCAACAACGTCACAATTACATCATTTTATAAAGTATATGAAAGTTGCTCATATCTTTCAAAACGGTTTATATTCAGTAAATCAATGTAAATTGATATTAGTGACTTAAATAATAATTAAATATAATTCAAAATACAATAAAATATATTCGGCTTCATTCCTCCCGAATGGAAAACCTCCAAACCCCTTATGTTCCTTAAACCCAGTAAACCTCAGAGCACAGTTACCTCTTACCGCCCAATACAACTTACCCCAACCCTCAGCAAAACCCTCGAAAAAATCCTTGCCTCCCGCCTTCACAACTACCTTGAAACTCACAACCTTCTGCCTATACAACAAGCTTGATTCCGCCCAAACTTCAGCATAACCGACCAACTACTCCGTTTGACCAATCAAATTACCCTTCACTTCAATAAATCCCTCCCTTCCTGTCTAACACTTTTTGAACTTTAAGGTGTTTTCTCGGCAACGTCTTTCGTTTGTGTTGGTACGATTTTTGAGAACACTTTTTGAAAAATTTTGAATTTCATCAAAATCAGTGCTACTGGTACAGGATGGAAAAGTTTATGTTGGATCGTTTAGTTATTTTTTATCTGTCTTTCAGTGTTCTATTCTTTTGTTGACATTGTTTTTCCGTTAATTTGTTCGTACGGTTGCTATCGACTTGTAAAATGCTACCCCCCTATCTCTCTTCTCACGCTACTGAATGGTTCAGATGGCGTTTCCAGAGTTTGGACCCAGAGTGTAGTGAACTAAAAATATAGAGAATGTTAAGTCTAAACGTTTGGTGTGGAAATTGAATTAAGAAATGAATAAACCTTTCAAGAAGTATTTCCCTTGCAGTTTATTAATGAATCATATACTTACTACCCAATTATATCTTTACACACCGGGGATTAGAACCAGAAAAAGTCACTTGTACAGAAATGGTCCACTTTATTACAAAGATAAAGTAATACATGAACACGTGAACTTAACTCTTGTACATCGAATACATAACAAATTATGAAAGAATATTATGTCTGTTAATTAGTTCACAGCATCAAATGTTATGATATTGACGGTCTTCTGTTATGTTAGAATTATCAAAAGTTCAAAATTTAAATATCGAATTATTTATGAATCTCACTTTCGTTGACTGTCAGTAAATTATATAAATTCTGAGAAGTTATTATATATCCCTTGACACGAGATGATGAATGCCCTGGAAGAAGAACTCCTTGGCTTGAGTATGGAACCACTCAACACGTTGTCCGGATATTTGCAATTGGACCTTTTCATTTGACTGAACCAAATATATATATATTACAACAATCTAGGATTCTTTGGATTGTTCTCAATGTGCACTTGAGATACGCTACCAAACCATATAATTAAAAATGCAAAATATATTTACGCGATAAACCATGTAACTTTCAGTTAATTTTGTAACACTTTTCTTCATACGAGACTTTCCGCTGTATGCGATGATTACAAAACTTTCTCATGTGCTTGCATTCAATATAGGGAATTGCATTTGTGAGGTTTCTTTCCTGTATGGATAATTTTGACTTTGATATTAATTTCACCGTTTGTGTTCACTAGGTTTCTCACTGCGTGTTTTATTTGATGAATTATCACAATTACCTTCTATTAAGATATCTCACTGGGCGGAAACTTTCAAATTCCCGTTTATTACCATAACACTTTGTTCAAGGTTTCTCCCCTGTATAGAGAATTTCTGAAGATTCGGCTAAACACTGTGGCGCTCAAGTAAGTTTTTCCTCTTGTAATGAGTATCGTAATTCCATTTCGTTCTCCACGATGATCCAAATATTGAGTTTCTCTTCTGGAAAGATAATATGCCTCAGTTACGCGTCTTTGCTTTCTATTCACACTTATTCTAAGGTGACAGCAAATAATATGGAAGATCTATACTTGATCCTAACTGCTACTTATTATTGTGCTGACTCTATGGTTTGATATGGATATACTGAGTCAACTTGACGCTGGTTCATAAACAAGTAAATCAATACTCATTAAGCGGTAAATGAATCACTATTCAATAACTACAATCACTGTTATCTTACTAAAAGATATATAAAGTCGCCTTTGTCTTACTGCGTTTCTTGTCTCTCTTGCGTTGTTTCAATAGAAAGTTAACGTTGGGACAGTATTATTCAAGACAGATTTTTATTTTTCAAATAACGATGGTTTGAAACGGCGTATCTACTTCCGTTTGCATGAATGTAAGCGATATACCTTCTTGTGCACCACTAAATACATCTAAAAGTTCAAATGATATTTACTTATTGTGACACTGTATGTCCTCCATTCACTTACTATAATACTGCAGAAAGTTACTCATGTTCAGTCCTGCTTTTTACTACTTTAGTATTTTAACTACTTTTCGTATGTCCTCCCAACGACAGACACATATTTCAATCACACTTATATAAAACTGAACGTTTCTTGATGTTTACTACGAGACTTTTCCTAACTAAGTTTATTTCAATAATCGTGACTTGAACTGGAGTGGTCAACAATATCTTCTAAATAAATGCTCAAAGTCCGCAACGCCTTATTCTGAAGGTAAATGACAGACGTCTCATCGCGTAACTCCCTTCGTTGGACAACGGCGCACGAAAATGTCGAACCTATGCAACTAACTCCCGACAAGCGAAAAGAAACGGAAAGGTGTGCCACAATCAAAGACGGTTCTAAGTGGGGCTACTACCTATTATCGTAACACTTGTAGCTGAAAGAGCTTTTCAGCAGCCTACAGCAGTCGATCCACCGAAAAACGATTACCTCCAGAAGATTGTCAGCATTGATTCACTCTAACTTGGCATGCACCACTGCTCCACTAGTATCCATCTGGATGAAAAACCTTCTGCACCTGTTCGAAGTGTTACCATAATTCTGTTGCCAGGGTGACTGTCGCTGATGTAACATAGTAATCCTAGCTCTCTTTTCAATAACAATGATCTCTTCAATATATTTTCATCACGCGAAACAATTTTCTTCTGCAACCAAACAAGATGACTACCGCTATGGGATCATCGCTGCCACCTATGAACCTTCATAGTAGGTGCGCACTATTACTGCACTCTGTTTTGTTGCATTTGCGTTCTCTTTCGTTTGTAAATCGCTTCTGCTTATGCATAATGAACAAGAATGTATACTTTCAAGCTAATATTCTCTTTGAGTAACAATTTAAAGCTGTAAAAAATATATTTGTTAATATGCCAAATGAATAATTTTCACTAAACTGTTCAGAATAGAAATGTTTCTTTTAAACTGGGCAGTATGGGTCTCAACTCGTTACACTTTGTCATTTCCGCTATGTGTCCCATTTCCTCCCGCTTCCAGTTTACTAGCTTAGTATGTTTTGCTGATTTTCTCTTTTAGTTTTTGTTATTGTATGCATGGGTAAAATTTGACTTTTTCATCTTTTTTTTTTGTTCTTGTTCATCTTTTGTTGTTCGAACTTTCATCTTTTTTTTTTTCTCGATCGAGGACATGTCTTATATAATTTTTCAAGTTACTGTGAATTGGTTTAAGAATTTTTCTTGTCGGTGTTTCAACACATTCGTTCGTGTTCTTCCACTGAAGTACATAACAGTTTTTCTGTATAAGTTAATATAGCTTGCGTCAGCCTAGTTTATCGACTTCGTGCCCTGACCTACATATGTTTTTATAATCATTCATGTTCAGTATTGTTTATATTTATTTTATAGGCCTTTGAGATACATTTGTTTTTATTGTAGATTATTGTTACGTTGGTAAGGCACTTGTGTAGTTGCTTATTTGGAAGTCAACTCTGTTTGTTTTTTCTTCAACCTTGATTAAATTTAGAGACGTTTCTTGGTTGAAATATTTTAACAGATGTTCGATTTTTTGGAAGTTTCCGAATAATCACATCGGTTATGTATCTCATCTGTCTTTAGTTCTCGACTTAGTTTTGTAAACAACTGTAGAGATTCTCGTAGTTGTTTTCTTGTTTCTTTAATTTTGGTTATTTTGCTGTCGTCCGAACCTAGTTTTATGTTCAATTCTCCAAGTTACTGAATTTTTAAGTTTCGATTATGAACTCGAGTGTTTGTTTGTGTTTCCATAGACCTTCTGATGTGACTTGGGCGAGAATCAGCGAATAGAGACCGCTGAGGTGATCAACCAATGTTTCTGTTTGTGCCAATGGACTAGACTGAAGAGACTAGTCCCCACCGTCCAATGACTTCGCACCTGCCATATCAATTATCTATGGACAACAGGTTATTCTCTGCTAAGTTTATTCTTTATTGACCTTCCTCTGATATTTTTTTCTCTCTTCCTGGTGCCCAAAGGCTTCGGTTACGATGGTTATTACCCTCACTTGTCTCATTCTTTATGGTTTGGCACTTCTACTTGCTCTCTTTGTCCTCCTATTTTATTGTTGTCGCTCTTCTATTGTTGTCGCTTCGACTTGTTCTACTGCGTCCTAAACTGATTCCCCCCTAATTCTTGCCTACGTCCATCCCCTCTCACTTCTGCCCCAACCCCCATTCAATCTTACACTTCACCTAGCTTTCTTGAAATTACCTCTTTTCATTTCTCTTAATGTATCATGTTGCTCTTGACAACAGCGAATCTCTCAATGCTCCATTCCACCCCACCCCCTTTTCTTCCTTCCCTCCATGCCTCTTACATCTGGTTTTTAAGCCCCAAGTATACTATTACTACATGTTTACAAAGATGATAGTGGTAGCTGACCTTCCAAACTCCACAGTTTGGAATTAAGAAAGTGATCCGGATAATTTTTATCCAGTGGACTCGGATTTTTTGTGTGACATTTAGTGACTACTGATTTTAATGCTTTTCAGACTTCTTCAGTGAAGCGAAGCCCAAGAACAACTTAACTGATGCGTTGTTCATGGACGTCCTTTTAGTAATGCCACCCTGTTTTTGGACATCCTTCTGATGCATTGATTAGAGATTTTGTGATTACCCCTTATTATTACATTTAATTTTGGTTTTGGAATATTACTAGTTAATTTTTATTTTTAGTGATTAGTGCATTTCAGTGATATATATAATATGTTTATGGTGATGGACGTGTATTTTCAACTGGTTATAGAACATCATATTTAAACATCTACATCACCAATGCCATATTTTTCATATCACGTTGTATTTCATCGCAATATTTAATTTGTGTTTTATAATTTGCAAATATTTCATCCTTTTTCTAGGAATTTGGATCTTGGGTCTGCGACACCTCATTCAATTGGCTACTTTGACATGTTAGTCAAAGACCCCGAAGAGAGGATATGTTTGTAATATGGATTTGGCGTTATTCTTGCATGGCAGTATTTCATTTCGAATTTGTATCTCCCAGTCAGTCCTCTCTTCATATTTCGTTTTTGGAAGTCATCGCCTCCTTACGTCATAACCAAAGTATGTGCAACGCTTAGATTTCCTAAATTGTAGTAATTCCTGGCTGGTTGCTTGTACTCTATGTGGAAAACCTTCCGTGTTTGTGTCATCGAACTTTCTTGCGATTCAGCGTACCTAAAGAGGGGGGGGGGGGTGCAGAAACTGTGCCAAAACAGGATCTTCACCCCTGCAAAGTGATGTTGAATCTTCAGTGGGATATCAGTGGGATTATCCATTTTGAGCTCTTGTCACGTAACCAGACCATCAACGCAGACGTCTACCGACAGCAGTTTGAACGCCTATAGACTGCATTGTTAGAGAAACGTCCTACTCTGGTTAATCGCAAGGATGTGCTCATCCACTATGATAACGCGCACCCACACATGGCAAGAAGGAATTGGGCTAAGATCGAGGAATGTGGCTGGGAGAAACTCCCCCATCGGGCGATTTCACCAGACCTTGTACCAACAAACTAATTTCTTTTTCGCAGCCTGCAAAACCATCTTTCCGGAAAAATACTACAAAATGAGGATGACGTGCGACGAAAAGTGAACCAAATCTTTGCCTCCAAAACCGGCTATTTCTTTCAGCAGGGAATTCAACAACTGGTTGACAGGTGGCAGAGTGGTGTGAAGTCCGATGAAGCTATTTTCCTGACTAACGATAGTGTTCCAGGCAAGTTGTCGTTCTTTCCCTCACTGTGTAAAAATACAACATAAAACTGCCATCGGGTTTCGTGAGTTTATGTAAGAAAGACTACTACACTTTAAGTGAAACAACATACATCAAAATAATCGGAAACTGTCCAAGTTTTAATACGTAATTACTAATATATGTAAACTTAACGATTAGCGGCAGATAGCAGCATCATTACAAATGCTCTATATGGCTTCCTTTGCTCATACGACACACATCTAAGCGGTAATCTAATTTGGCTTAAACACGTTCTATTATAATGATGGCTGTGAGTGCCTATGTGATGCGTTCCTTTAGTTAAGCCACATTGATTGGTCACAAACACTAAGTCTCTCACATATCCCTAAAGGAATAAGTCACAAACCGTGAGATCGGGAGATTTAGGAGGTCATGCGATAAGTGCACGGTCACCAGGAGCACAACGCCCAATCCAACGATGTGGTAATGTTTAATGTAAGTACTGGCGCACCTCAATGTGCCAATGAGCTGGTGCTCCATCTAATTGCAGTATGATCTCATTGAAATCTTGTCTCTCTTGCAGTAACAACCAAAGCTGCAACATATCAAGAAATGATAAACCCGTCACACACACCATTTTAACAAATGTTGCCATCTGTTGGTAGTAGTGAAAGTTACATGTATGAGGTGTTACACGTTAAACCTTGAACAGTTTCTGATTCTTTCGTGATATGTTGTTTAACTGTAAGTGTATTTGTCTTCTTTTTAAAAAACTCACGAAACCCAATGAATCATTTTTAATCACTTTGTATATTTGTTAACTGGGAATGACTTGTACTTGTATTTAGCGCGGTCAGGAGTTTCGTGACGTCACGACTGAGTTCCCGCCCGCGTATCTCTTGTTTTCTTGTTTAGCCTCGCGAAGTCACGTTGGCGGCCATTTTTGCTTGGTTTTCCCGCGATTTACCTAGCTCGGCTATTGGAGAACCATAGGTAACATTAGTTTTTGTTAGACACTTGGATACCCCGTCGACATTAAATCACCATTGCTTTGAGATAGTAGTGTGTTAGTACGAAAAGGAAAGAA
This sequence comes from Lepisma saccharinum, assembly GCA_022664845.1. NCBI lineage: Eukaryota > Metazoa > Arthropoda > Insecta > Zygentoma > Lepismatidae > Lepisma > Lepisma saccharinum. Next base: position 6,403 of record JAGDQP010025405.1, on the reverse strand, counting down.
AGTGCAGCTGCCATATATTTCGTGTATGAATATCTATGAGCCAACAGGGTATCCATGTAACCTAAGGCGTTATGCCAACGACTCGAAGGTCCCGGGTTCGAGACCCGAAAGGGGCATGCATGGGTATGGATTTTAACGAACGTAACGGATAATCCTGACGGGCCGGAGTCAAAAGTTACTAGACTGACCCATATAAAATAAAGTTTACCAAAGATGATGTCCATGAACAGTGGCGGTCTAGAGGAAAAAAATTGGGGGGCCAGCTCTCAACGTTGCATATTATATATATATATATATATATATATATATATATATATATATATATATAAAGAGTTTCTATTGCACCACGAAAAGTTACGTAAACTTAAATTTCACTAATCACCTTAAGATAAAATATGCAGGTAGAATCATCATTTACTCTGTTCGTAAACATGAAATTACCTTTGAAATAATTTGCTTAGCAATTATATTGGCAAGCGTTTCTTAAAGTTCCTCAAAGTAACTTTATCATGTGTCTATTTTCTTTCGGTAGATGAGTACAAATAAAAAACATACGTAGTTTTTCATGTTGCCGTGCGTGACTTAGTCTGAAGACTTCGTAACAATCAGTGTTCATAACATGACGGTTGCACAGGATTTTGAAGAAGCACATGGAAATGTTTCTACCCCCAAGACAAGTAAGTTATTTTATTTATTTATTTATTAAAGTACTTTTATTACAATATAAGAGTATGATTGAAATACTCATAGGAATATTGCATGTTTGCTTTTGAAGTATAATAGATCTGAACATAAAGGAAAACAAGACCTTGCCTCCGGGTTGGGAATTTCGCCGTGTTTCGAACTACAGGTTGCTGAAAGCGTGAGAAATGAGTTTTAGAGCTCCATATTTCCAATGACGCCAACGCTTCGAAGACTTCAAACCTGATCGATTCAAAAACCTTCTGACGTCACTTGCCTTATGCGAGATGCGCTTTGATTTGTATAAATACTTTTGGTCATCTGTGCTATCCCCGAGCTACTTACATAAATCCATTTTACGGATTTCTCAATATTTCCTGTATTAATGATTTTCATCCTGAATATTTTGCAACGTATGTAGGTCTGGTGTACGAAATTATATATATGCAAAACTGTAGATCCAAATTACTTATTTTGAACGAAATGACATAAGCCAAAGACATTCTAGATTTCAAGAAACAATATTTAGAGGGCATTTATATATAATAATAATGTAACTTACGATTAACGATGTAACTTAATGTAACTTACGATTTTAATTACACTCGTAAAGGAATATACGCAATACAATACAATTGTTTGGCTTTACTGCATCATAGTTTCGAAACTGCTATACAAAACCATAATATTTCTATAACATAATTTTTGCATTATTTTTCTTGTCTCCGAAGTATTCAGTTGTGGAGAAAGGTGATAGAAAATTTAATTGCAGAAAGTTCATCTTCAGCGCCATTTACTGACAATTATTCTCCAGAGGCTAACAATTAAATTCAGAAATCCAGATCAATACTATTCATAAGAGAAAATTGCATAAAAATATTAAAGAATGTTCTTAATCTTGAACACGCGCAGGTTATAGCGCAAGGGAAACTTGTGCCTTATCATGGCATGGATGTTTTAAAACTGATACTAAACTTTCCTATATTTGTTGCAATAGAAATGAGATATTGATTTATTTTATTCTATGCAGTCATTTATTATGCTATTGAAATTTGTATTTCACAAAATTATTCTCATGATCTTGTAATACGAACCTAATGACTTATAGTGAAAATAAACCTACGACAATTTAAATGTTTTGAAAAAGTAGTTATTTCCATCTGATTAGCATAATTGTGGTTAGCGTTCTGTTTCAAACTGTCATCTGTTTATTCATTGGTAGATTTTAATAATACCTGCAAAAATAACAATATTAAATTTCTCATTTTAAACATGTTACTTGCATTCCTTTAAATCTCTCGTTTATGTGCTGAACAATTTACTTTGGTCTAAGTTCGTCACGTCTCAGGGATGAGGTATGTCTCTGATTACTCTCCCGCGGGAAGCGACGATACTATTAGGTCATATATTATTTCGGTGTTCTCGGGGCGGGATCCAGGGGTGTTCGAGCTGTTCACCGAACAGAGAACCAAAATTTTGGGGGCATCAACCATTTCGGGCGCGAGTGTATCGAAACGGGTAGTATTAAATTACTATATAAGGGCACATCGAAAATTTCGAACAGAGTTTCGATTGACTTAGAGCCTGCTCTGGGTGTTTCTCATGTAAAACAGAGGAAACATCTAAAGAAATCTACACTCCTCCCGTCTGTTTTCAATAGAATGTCTAATATTTGCCCCTTCAAGTAGTGATTAAGGATTTCCTGCAGAATTTTGAGGAATATGAAGTTATTAGTAGTAGTCCTCCCTGTTCTTCTAGGTGAGAAAGCAAATCCTTTCCGGTAGTGTAAATCATAATTATTTAGAAACAAATCAAAATTGTTCACCCTACTGCTCTTAGAGAACAAGCATATTTTCAGGAATTTGCAGTGGACAAGACAGCCTTGTCCTCCCTACTCGTTCTAATTAAGTCTACAGAAGAGAGTATAAGGCGATGTCAGCGGTCTTGTCCTCCCAATCTCAACACAAGGGTATTTCTTTTACATATGAAACCTGAACTATGTTTAGGGAAGCAGTAAATCTGACTTGTTCTTCCCACTAGTTTTTGTGAACAAGGATTTCCGAGAAAGGGAGTGTGATGATGAAGTGGTAGGTTGAGAGCCTTTTCCTCCCTATCCTGGAATTAGCATATTATGGTGAGCAATAACTGACCCAAAATGTTTGATGGATATATAATTTCCCGTGGTTGTCTCACAGTCGGCGGTAGGACAGCGTCTGCTAAGTTCTATGCTCTGGATAAGAATACTGATTGGCACAAGGAGATTTATGGATTTTAAGAAGTTAGTAGATTATAGGCTCAGGACGGGCGGAAGTCATTATTTGGTCATATGTACTGAAGAAACTGGTACGAATTTTTAAAGAAAGTAGTCGCTGACACTTATATCGCTGAAACATTCAGGATTAGAACTTTATGACTTTAGATAAGAGATAAAAGCATCCTCTGTGCAATGCACACGCTCCATGAACGGCACATGGGAAATGTGGAAGCAGCGATCCACATATTCTCGACATACGGCATAAAGTCATGTAGGATGGGCAGTCAAACGCTCGACCGCCTTCATCTCTCAAGGTGCACACCAAAACCAAGGACATTATGGTATTCAATTTAATAGAAGAATTAGTGCACTTCAGAGCGCCTTGCTTTGATCCCTGCTGTTCATCCCATGTAAAAACACTTCCGGTACGAATAGCCCATTCTCGCGTAGCTTGAACTATAAGTAACAGCGAGAAGCGCTCAATCCGACAGCTGCAGTTTGGTCTTGTGATTAAGGCGACGGAAAGCTGATCCAAAAGTCGTGGTTTCGAACCCTGACGTCGACTATTTAGATATTGTTTTAAACAACATTAAAGTTGTTTTTTAGTTTTTTATATAAATGCACAAAAGGAAATTATAAAAGTTGTGATTTATAATTTTAAAAGAGGCCACTAAAAACTACGATGTATATAAATCCACCAGGGCAGGCAAGGGGGGAAGGTGCGTCCGAATGGAGCTGGGCGGTGTTAGCCGCGGGGGATGCAGTCCCCGGTTAGCTATAGGCATACGCAAAAGTACTGTTTATGCAAAAGTTCTGCGGCGTACCGGAAGTGTTTCCAAGTGGACTCTCCGCAGCCGTGCAATCCTGAAGGTAGTTCAGAAAAAAAAATCTTGCAGTGTAACAACCTTTTCAATTGCTTTTACTGGAACAGTGATTGTGAAAAGATGTCTTTTCCCTCAGTCTTGTGACATCATTAGAGCATAAATACTTGTCTGCTTCATGATCTAAAATGTAAATTAAAAAAAATATATATTTACCCTATTCTTTGTTGTAATTTTAATGAATATTTTGATTTATTTATTTTGTTAACACTACTACGTTTGAAACTCTGAGCTCAAACTTAGTATTTAGAGTTGATTTAACGTTAATTATGCTATTCACGTAAGTTACTTTAAAAGTTTAAACTTTTTAATGTTAATTTCACGGTTATCACGATCCGTTGTATCACACAACCTTAACTTCAATGATAAGAATTAGTTTTTATTATCAAAACACGAAATTGGATGTTATAAAGTGCTTGCCAAATATAATAGCTGTATTAAACCCCAAAAAAACTTTCGTAAACTTTATTTTTATATGGCCCAGTCTAGTAACTTTGGACTTCGACCGTCACAATTCACCCTTTACCTATTAAAATCCATATCCATGCCGGGACTCGAACCCGGGACCTTCGAGTCGTTGATTGCACGCCTACACGGTATTAAATCCAAGTTTTCTATATTACGAACTTATTATTTATTTTGCTTATTATATCTGCGAACTTAATTTTTCGTAAACATCGAAGAAGATACTCAGGCAGGTAACAAAGGGAATTAATAGCGGCACAATTTTCAAAATTTCTTGTGCCTATAAATATTTACTTTTGTGTGTGTAAATAGGAAGTAAAATAACTTGTTGTTATTCATGGTTCTACACATGATGCATGCATGAAATTTATGACTCATATGTAAAAGCTGTTTCTGATGCAATGTTTCCTCCTGAATTCAAATACGCAATCCTTTTTTCTCTAGTACATCAGGTTTTTCTACAATTTGGAAAAAAACATGTTGACTGAGGAATAAACACAATAGTGTTTGGTGCATACGAAACATACATTTGGCAACCGCGCAAAATGTGGCAAAGTCCAGACGTCAGGTTAAACCAATATAGCAGACAGTTATAAGTTCGAGTATGGAAGTGTTGTCTGTTCTGCAGCGGTGTAGGTGTTTGCTTTGCAGTTGTTAGAATAGAACACGTTGTTATCATGGCAAATCGAGGTTGCGTTAATCACCCACATTCATATTGTTACATTTGTGGCAGGTTTGTTATTGAAAAACAGCGACAGAAGATAAGTTTGTGAAGGTAGCATACCGGGCGTACTTTGGTATGGATATCGGTGATCAAGACAAGAGTTTCGCGCCTTACATTGTGTGTCGGTCTTGCGTCGAGGGATTACGACTGTCTATGAAAGGTGTTAAAAAAATCTATGCCGTTCGCCACACCTATTGCTTGGAGACATGAGAGGAACCATAGCACTGATTGCTTCTTTTGTCTAGTGAAAGTTAAAGTACAGTACCAATACTAGAAAGGACATTGTGTATCCCAACCTTCCGTCCGCAATTAGACCTGTTCCACATGACGAACATTTACCCATCCCTGTTCCACCAGACAAACGTGACAGTAGCTCCGACATGGAAGATGAAGGTCAAACATCATCCAATGTTTATATACCGGTAGAGACCACGGAATACAGTCATCAGTTTACACAGAGTGAACTCAACAACCGAGTCAGGAACCTTAATTTAACGAAAGGAAAGGCACAGTTTTTGGGCGCTACTCTGAAGGCAACTTACTCGCGTCGGGAACAAATTTTACGTGGTACAGGCATCGTGAACAGGAGCTCTTGCCCTTCTTTTCAGAGTCCGACTGTATGGTGTACCGTTCAAACGTAAATAGTTTAATGCATCACCTTGGAATAGAATATAATGTTGCTGATTGGAAATTGTTTATAGATTCCAATAAAATAAGTCTAAAAGGAGTTCTTCACCACGGAAACACATTTCCCTTGATCCCTGTGGCACATTCGGTAGTAACGAAGGAAAACTATGAGAGTATGCAGTGTTTGTTGGAGAATGTGAAGTATGGTGAACACAAATGACTTTTGTGTGGTGATTCAAGGTTATTGGTCTATTGCTGGTTACGTAAAAATGCCTTGCTTCCTATGTGAATGGGTCAGCAGAGCAAAATCCCTTCACTGGGAGCAAGAGCTGGGGCCACCCAGAACTACATTCGTCCCTGGTGAGGAAAATGTTCTCCATGTACCGTTAGTGGAACCTTCTAGTGTCTTACTTCCGCCTTTACACACAAAGTTAGGGGTTATGAAACAATTCGTGAAGGCTTTGGACAAACATGGCACATGCTTCAAATACATTTCTGACAAGTTTCCAAAACTAACACAGGAGAAACTGAATGAAGGAGAATTTACAGGGCCACAGATACAGAAGTTGATGAAGGATCCAGTTTTTGAGAATACGATGGTTGAAGTTGAACTGCTTGCGTTGACAAGTTTTAAAAATGTAGTCAGTAACTTATTGGGTAATAACAAGGCTGAAAACTACGAAGAGCTGGTCAAGGGCGGCTCGAAAAAATCGAAGTCTCTTAGATCTTTTTGCGGTAGTGCGGAAAAGTTGTGAACTCCCACCATTAAAA
>JAGDQP010025403.1:12267-26941 GCA_022664845.1 Lepisma saccharinum | reverse complement strand
TAAATGTCGGGATAGTAAGTTTAAAGCAACTCTTTACCAATCCAAAGTCATTATTTCCAACAATAGCTCAGGCTAAAAGAGGAGACGGCTCTTGGAAATATTATTAAGAATAAGGGTGTCACTTGCGGGTTATCTGCCTGATAATAACATTGCTACCAGAAGCAGGTAATCCAAAGATAACTGCCCTCTTAAGCGTAATTACGTCGTAAAATGTATTTTAAGGCATAACTTATCGAATATATTAACCTTTATGTATCGTGGTGTGGAGCGAAGTATTCACATTACATAAGCAAAGTGCTAACTTCTAAGCCAACTGTATAATTTTGAACTATCAATTGGTTGTGTGATTTCTTAACGAGAGTATATTGTTCCCTCGATAGATTCAATTTTTAAGAGAAGCAATTGATTAGTGCTGAGTTGCGTGGATACCATAGGGATATGTTTGTCTGACCCACTACACAAATTAGAGAACTCTTTGATCAGAAAATAGAGACAAGGGGGGTCAATTATTAGACCAAACAACCTACAAATTAGAGCCACCAATGAATTGTGATCAAAAGTGGAAAATAAAGAAAACCTGTGGTTTAAATCCAAAGTAATTGAATTTCCTTTAATCTACTCGAATCTGTTCTTAATCCTGGCTCTGATCTGCCTCCGTGTAAAGTTTTGAATGAATCTGGACGATAGGTTTCTATTAAAATTTTGCTGATCTGAATTTAACAATATATCTTTTCCCCGTGATAGCGAGGATATCTGTGGTGGCGCCTATATCCGAGCGCTTTCTTGTTGTATATCATCGCGAATTCTCAAAGCTTTAGGCCTACGGAGTGACACAGGGCATTTCCCATTAGTGTTACAAGCGATTACAAATTAAAACGGAAAGAAAACATAATTTACGAATTAACGGAGGAGAAATCCTGCAAAATTAAAGATGTTCGGGATCCAACCCTCGACCTCCTGAATGTTATTCCAACGCTCTACCTAAGAGCTACGGTGGATCGGTTAACAATCAATTCACATAATCTAGCATAACCGAATTCAATGATGATCAAGCATGTTCTAAAGAAATAACGTTTTCCACAACATTGGAAAGTCAGTCACTTTTTGAAGTGTATGTCAGTCACTTTTTCTCTTCGAATAGACCCCCATACACAAAGACGTACCGAAAATTGTATTTCGAAAAGTATACACGGCTTCGAAAGGTTTGTAATTCGTTGATATGACGAGGAAATTCGCATTATAATTAGCCATGCTGACCCCTTTTTTGACACTATACTTGACAGACTTGGCTCAGTTACCCTTCCAAATTCAATCAGCTCGCACATAAGTCCTTATTTTTTCAAGGGACTTGTGTCTCTCATAACAGAGTGAACACGAAGGCAATGTCGAGCACATAGAAGAATAACTTGCGGTCCATCTGATAGTATTCCGTTTCATACCAAATGAAAATACTATCTGATCATACTTGTCAACATGCCCCATATTGCAGATATAGACTACTAAAGCCGGTTGTAAGTAGCTGAGAGGCTGATCAGGAAATTTTCAACGCCTGGTGGAACATGGATGTTATAAGGGTGGATCAAATGAAAACGGAACACACGGAGTTGTGGACATCGAATTGCATCTTCTATGTAATTGAGTATAATTATGAAGGAGTGCTGATGGTGTCCTTTTTTTCAATTACCCACAATGAGATGTGATGTTTGCCAGTGAGAAGAAGCAACGTGGGGTCATTCTAATGGCCGAGAATGTTGGTGTTCGCGAAGTGCATCGACCAATGACTGCAGTGTATGGAGGACATTCGCTGTCACTGACCCGTGTGCAGGACTGGCACAAATATTTTCGCGAAGGACGGGAATCACTACATTATGATAAGCGACCTGGTGAAGCGCACGTCATCATCACAGATGACCTGATCTAACGAGTTGACCAGATCAGCCTCGAAAGCAGGAGCGTGAAGATTAAGGACATAAGTGAGGATATTGGTGTGAAATATGGTGCAGTGTAGATTCTCATCAAAGTAAACTAAAATACAGAAAACTGAGTACACAATGGGTGCAACACAACTTCACATAGGAAAAGAAGAACCTCCGGATGGGGTTGCCATTGCAGCATCGTTTGCGTTCTCGTGAGGATGACACTATTCTCTTGAGGCCTGTGGCAGGAATTGAATCGTGGTGCTATCATTTCGAACCAGAAATCAAAAGGAAAAACCAGCAATAGAAACATCAAGGCTCCACACCACCCAAGAAAAGTAGGTTGCCATAGAGTACTTGAAAACTTCTTCGATTTTCAAATACCCTTGCTGATTCATTTCCTCCTACCTGGTGCAACGATCATGCTGCTCGTTACTGTAGTACCCTGAAGTGCTTGTTTAATCCAATGAGCTCGAAAACACCCACTCTCCGGTCTTCTGGGGTGGTACCCCTGCAGGTTACACGACGAAACCTCGTAAACAAAACATCGTTTGCAAAAATATCTAAAGACAATTGACACAGGTAAAAACACTGAGAGTATATTTCGCCGACAGTACATTTCACTGACGCACAAAAATCTCGACGATAAAACCTTAACAACAAAAATTTCGACGACAAAACCTCACTAGCAGAAACCTCGACGACAAAATCTCGCTAGCATAATTCTCGACCACAGAACATTGCCAGCATGAAATTCGTACGTACAATGCTTCCAATGGAAATGCCATTGTATTTAAATTCTGTAAAGGTTAATTGAAAAAAAATATCCCAACAGTGAAAGACCTTGTGCCCAATTTTTACTCGCTTTCACATATACAACTCATTGTATGTTGTAGGGTAAAAAGGCAGCGGTATGTTTTCTTGCGCAAGCGGTGATGAAATTATTTGATTGGGTTACAGAAGGATACCCAATAACAATATTTTCTATCATGTCACATACATGCTTAAACTTTTCCACTCTAAATTGCCACTAGAAATAAAGAGTAAAGGTGATGAAAAAGTTAAAAACAATTATATTTTCCGATAAAGACATTTTGGATTCCAAAATTGCATTTAACCAAAAATAGGGGTTTCTAGGTAGTGACGTATGAAACAGACGTTTCGCCACTGTAAAACTGGTGTATTTGCACAGCTAATGCCCAAATATTACTTCCGCTTAAGGAAAAAATAGTCTTTTCTTCGGAGCCAGCTAAATGATGAGCATTTATTTGGCATATTGTTTACTGAGTACACAAGAAATCGAAAGAATTACAACATATGTATCTGGAAAGAAAAATAAGCATTCGTAAATGACTTGCTGAATACTTCAAAACGTTCCACAAATACAAAAGCACAACAGTTCAGAAAATAAAAATAGGTTCTGTTGAGGCATACTAATGAAAGCGCGTGACGATTTCCCGATATTACTTTTGGTTCTTTTCAGTTTAAGATGGATTTCATCGTAAAACCTATAAAAGTAAAGCAGAAAATTCTCTAAAAGTAGGAAAACGAGAAATTTGTAAAATCTAGGATGTTTCCTACTTTCCAACAAAAAAAACTAGGAAAAGTAGGGCGAATCCCATGCCTGAACTAGTTAATTGGGTCTCTATTAGAAACTGAATGAACAACGTTCTCGATTTGACAGTTATAATAAGAATTTTAATGGCAATAATTTTGTCCATCGCCAATAAACTGAAAAATAATAGGATGCAGAACACTGGATGCCCGAAAATGGAATAGAGTGAAGTCGCTATTATCCGGATCTCCAAGATCCAGAGCCCATATTATCCGGAACTGAATTGTTATCAACATCCGAAACAGCTGATGAGTAGAGGGTGGATTTTGCATATGAATATTCGATAATCTGCTTGACTAAAAATTCAATTTACGCAGTTTATAATTAAATTAAGGGGATTTTATTACGCATATAACCACTTTTTTTAGGTGTACGTACATATTTTGCTCGTTAGTGCAGGTTTCCATAAAATTTTGCTTATGAACATTTGCAAAACTTTTTCTCTTTTTACGGACTTGAAACTCTTCGAGAGGTAATAACTGTCATTTAAAGCACCACGCTGCCCAAAGGGAAAAATTGATGGATGCCAAATTGACATCACAGCTGCTGGAAAACCAGAGTATGGAGCACACAGACAAAGCAAGATGTTCAAACATTGAGTATAGTGGCGACTGGGATTAGATTTACATCTGCACTGAAAGAGACTGTTGGTTTCACCTCACTTGTACCCCACCTATCAACTTTTCTATTGATTGTTCTTTGCTTGGTCACCTTATCTTCACTGCACGTGTTTGAGGAGGAGAGGAAACAGGCTTGATTGACACTTTAGAAGACAGTAGTCAAAACTATGATGATGCGTGTGATATTAGCAACAAAGAAAAGTTCTGGGTAATTTTAATCCCCATCGCCACTATTAATATAACTTGCCAATTTGAGATCATGTCGTTTTCCAACATCAATGCCGTTATTTGGGAGATTAATGTGCTATCCGAATGAACGCATTTCGCAGAAATATTGCATGTTAGTGGTTGTGTGTTAATTTTATATATTAAAACAAAGTACAAAGACAAAAGTTCATTGGCAAACAGGTGACTATGCGACGAATATTTGGCTTAATAACCTTTCTGCACCTTTGGCTAAGGCCAGTATAGGAGAATTGGAATACCGAAATAGAGTCGGCCAGGGCATAGGTTTGAAGATACCATCTCGTCATCTGCCTGGTATGAATGAAATAACACATTGAATAGGCCATATTCAGGATCGTCTACCTCCGGCTACTCGATATTGGATTTTCTAAGATCGACCACTTTCTCACGACTCTTCTAATCTTACATCTAATGCACTTACATAGATCAGTCAGGAGTTTGGAAACTGGTAAAGGTAGGATGAAAAATTGTAAATAATCTTTATACGACTAATCTTGAACTATGTCCTGGCCGACTAGCTTCTAACATAATCTTCCCTGCCCTATTCGGGTCTGAACTTGAGATGCAAAATAGCCATCAATAAATTCAAAATTCTATTCCAAACATGAGAAGAGCGCTGTCGATTTGGTGCAATGATAACTATTTTTGCCATTTAAAATACCTATTTTATATGGTTACTATACAAACTTGCTGTTTAATGCGTTTAATGATAGCTTGTGAGGTACTCAAGTAAGGTGAGCAATGAGGGAATGGATCAATCCCGGCCTTAAAAAGGCACAATTCCATCATCTGGTGAGACAACGCGTAACCAATGAAAGCCTCAGTGAGAATGGTCGATTTCGGCACAATTAGCGCTCACTCAACCCCCACATTGTTACTTAGAGCCGTAAGCCACTACACTACTCCTGCTGAGTGCGTCTCTACGTAGCAGAGCTGAAACGAGTCACCAGATCAATCGGCTCATTTGGGTAAATTTTTGGACCGGTCACCGGTATAGGTTTCGGAAACGGACTGACCCCAATTATGCCCCGTAACCAAGAGAACAAAGCAGAATTTTAAATTATTCCTTGCGTTTTAACCAGAGATTTCGGGAGGATTTTCGGTTTGAATTGTGTAAAGTCAAAATCGAGATGGTGAAAATGAAGTTCTGTAGGGTTGGCCAGAACCTAAGACTGATGAAAAGAAACCGGAAAAACTTCATTTGGGATGGTCGACCGCTGGGATTGATCCCAGGACCTCCTGAATGCTAAGTCAAATATTCTACCGCTGATCAACAGCCGCTCGATGAGACTTACGTGTCCTTCGTACGCCTGGAACCCTGGGAAGTAAAGGCGGTCGACTCCACCTCACCTCGGGTCATAGATCATGCATTGCTACCTCCACATCCCCGTGCCGTTCACGGCGTGCCCTTTACCTAAATTATTTAATTTTTATTTCAAGCAGAAAGTTGTTTGATCTCCTTAATTGTAATGATTTAATCTAGTATACTTGTTTGCACGTGTGAGAACAGCAATGAACGAGACAGAAATGCTCTAGAATCGCGAAGTCTCGAAGGGGGTCTCTTGAGATGTTTAGAACTTTAGAACTTCAACTGTTAGTAGTATGTAGTAAAATTCAGAAAATTAAAATGCATACAACTGACAGGTTTACGTACAAAAATATTCTTACCAATAAACGGAGGAGTTGTTTCGTACCAGAGAATCTTGAAAAGGATCTTCTAATCTGTTGTAATAGGTCTTAACAGCAGCATCGAACAGAATCGATACACTGTTGAGTGAAAGAAGGTTGATAGTAAAGATATCAAAATTGTATATAGTTTGCGGGAATATTAGTACTTTGCATATTTATGTCATTTTTGCATTAGTTACTTATCCTTTTTAAGGCTTATTTAAGAGAATATTTTTGCCATTTCCACAGAATATTTGCGTCCACATCTTAACTATTTTCCATGCATATCGATCCGCCCTCTATTGATGAGTATGGAACCTACAGCCATCCGTTTGCTGATCAGTTTGGTGGACCCCGACGGGAATTGAATTCGTGATCATGCGAACAGAAAACGCGAGCAGTAACTTCTTGGCTACCTTGATGTCCTCTATTATCCAGACTAACTTCACCGCCCTTGTACGAGCATTATTTTTAATAAATTATTTTCTATATTCTTTTGATTGCTGTACGCAACAGTTGTGAATCAGTTCCGGCACAAAGAGTGATAGAAGATTAAATTAAACCAACAGTTAATACCGACTGAGAAAACGCTTGAAGATGTGGAAAAGAAAGTGTATGCTATAGACCAGCGTCCCGCAAAATACGATCCGCGGAACACAGCTGGTCCTCGAGGCACAGGGTGGCCCGTTGAACCTACAAACTAATAACACTGGTCCGCACTTGAAAATAGTTCGCTGAACGCTGCTATTTACTACCAGCAACAAACTTGAAATTTTAGATCATTTACACTAGTCATAACCAGGCGTAAAGTGAGTAATTGACAAGAACAAGAGCCAAAGCATGGAGTCGGAATGTCAGCAATATCATAAATAAACAGTGGCAAAAATGCACTACGTTCTCAGCAAAAGGAAGGCAGGAAGGGAAGTATTTAGGATTGGGCCTGAGTGATTTTTGATACACCCTATATTTATAGGGCTATAGATTGATCCGAGCAGGGAGGGCCTTCTCAGGTACTGTGTATTTATAAAAACGTAGGTGCTAAACAAACCATGGCGCTAGAGGTGCTTTACAATTACAATAAGTGGGAAAGTCCCTGATATCTTGACTTTTTATTCATCTTTATTAACCTGCATTTTGCAAATGTGTAAATATATTTCTCTGATTACTAAGTTGAACGTGTTTAGGCGTTTATCCAAAAAATTGTTAATTGAAGTTCAACTTATGATAAGCTACTTAAAATTTCGTTATTTGGCATCAACGAGTAATAATATATATGATGCCCGGTAGATTGTACTAAAAGTAGTTGAACTTTTCCAGGTAAAAGAATTAGTAATTGTTATTTGTGAATACTTTTACATATAGTTTTATTATTTACAAGAAATTTCATTTGTGTATCATTTTTCGAAAGCATAAAACGTAGTAAAAATAACTATTTCATGCATGAATGTTAAAAGTTCGGTGTTAACCAGTAGGCCTATAACAAACTCAGGGGCCCCTGACGAAGAATAATAATAGTACTTCCGGTGATTAGTCTCTGAAAACGAAACTTCTGTGGAAAGTAAATTCTGGCCCGTCGCATACCTTGCTTAAGTTTTTTCCATTTGGTGGAACTCTCTAACCCGACTTTTCTAACCTGACTTAACCATCGTTAGCGAAAATTCCAAAGTGAAAAAAGCAATCAATATTCATGCGGAGAGCGAAATTCACGGTCTGGGTGGTCAAGTGAAGATACTGAAGAAATACCGGCAAATGCGTTTGTCCTCGTAGTGCCTTGTGAGGTGAGTGCGGGGGAAAGAACACATGTTGCAAGTTTCAACGTTCAAGCATGAAATTCTGCCTGACGCCCAGTTGCAATATCTGAACGTAGCAAGGTAAATTATATATTATTAATACTAATGAACATACAAAAATAGTTCAATAGATCTATTCAGCAAAAATTACTGATGAGTTACATAAATAGTTACTCAAGGTCATCTTAAGGTTTATCAGAAGGTACGATAAAAAAATCCTCGTAAAATGGTTCTGATTAATTTTCACGAAATAGTATTTTTTATAACACAACGATATTTTACGCTATCGAACAGAGTTATATAGGCTCATGCATTATTGGATGAAAACTCAGCAAATGTATTTATTTGTATGAAGTGAGAAGGTTGTAGAGAATGCTCGACGGCATTCGAAGTTTCCACAGCCTTTTGAGGAAAGAGAAACCATTGGTAAGTGGTAAGCAGATAAAAGTACGAATTGAGGTTAGTGTACAAGGGCATATGTGAAATACACTAGTGTTGTGCGTGTAGTTGTTGAAAATTTACCAATGATCAAGTCCATTGCTTCTAAATTTAATCCCGAGACTGACAATGCAAAGGCAAATATATTTGGCTTTTGTTTTTGTATTTTGCTATAATTTTTAACGAATTGTCAAAGGTTTATTCGGTATTAACGCTGCGAAAACAGTGATACTACTTAAAGTGTAGATAGGGACTTTTAAAGGTTAAAATCATATTTTAGCGCTATGTACAAGAATCAGACTGAATTTGAATGTTTTGTATCTTAAAATATTATAAATCTAAAATGAGGATATTAATTAGAGTATTATACATAGGGTACACGGAATTCATCATTTTAAAGTTTCTTTTGGATAGAACCTATTGCACTACTCCCTCTGTATTATTCATGTTAAACTGTGCTATCTCCAAAATACGTATTTTTATTATTATCTTTGAATGGTATTTTAGTAAATTAATTATTCTTGTTTTGAAATCATTTGAATTTTGATGACATAACTATAAATTAGACACAATATGCCATAGGCGACATATTTAATGACCATGTATTCTAATTAGTGACGTAACAAAACGAAAAAAAAAACACCAAAAGAAAACAACAGGAAAACCGGATTTTTGTCAGTTTGTTCGTGCTACTTAAAAAGAAAAACTTTATTTTTGCCATTTCGGGGCAGCTAACATTTTTTTTATAATTAATAAATGGTTAGAACGCTAGTTTGTGGTGCAGATATACGTTTTGAATAATAACATCTGTATTGGAACTCTCAGAAACATAACTGTGCTCCATAAATATGTATTCAGTCGATTGCAGCTTGCAGTCAGTCATATATTGCATTGCGTTGCGATGGGCAATCTAAAGCAGCAGAAAACTTATGTTTCTTGCTCCATCTTAATAACGACGCATATCTATTTTAAGAAACGTTAAGGGTATATTACAAAATATCTGCTAACTTGTGAATATAGGTGATGAAAGAATAAACGATTTTGACTCGCGGAAAAGAACAACTTTACCTGCTTTTTTAATTTCCGTTTTTTCATCGGCCTTTAAAACACTGGCTACTGGTTGTAATGGAAGATCAAATACTTATATTTTGTTGTAGTTTTATGTCAACTTTAAGATTTAATAATGCATGAAGTCGACATGACCAAGTCAATAAATAAGGAGGGTGAACATTACTATTATTTTTTTCGGGAGGAAGACGCACTAATATCAATATAATACGATCAGTTTTTGCTACACTCATGTGTGTATTTTACAAAATTATTTATATTTAAGGAAGGACTATGCTATACTGCTGTTCAGGGTTTTGTTTAGATTTTCAATTTGGGGAGTGTAAAGTCAAAATTGGGGGGTTGTAAGTAAACTTTAGTACATATTCTATCGAGTTTTTTTTAATAAGTTGTGGGTGTTGTCGTGACTTCAGGCGGTAAATTCTCCGAACTGGGCGTCTGGCAGAATCACTGGAGTTGTTGCCACCAATATTTTTGTATTACATCATAATTCACAGCTTTATTGAATGAAATACTGAATGAGCCCGGTCCCGAAGGGAGAAGTTGGTCTACTGCTCGCGTGCTGACTAGCCGTGATGTTGAGAGCCGACGCTCTGAACTATAATCGGAATTGTATTTTATTCACATCAGCTTCCAAGTTGCAACACGATGGTGGGTTGACACAGTTCCAGACCCTTTCACTTTGGAAAAATCCCTTGAAAGAACAGAAATCAAACCCGTGACACCATGATCAGCAGTCAGCGACTTTAACCGCTAGGTCAGTGGGGCGGTCACTATATGTATATATAAGAGAATGTCACACTACATCAGTAATGTAGTGTCACGTGCGATCTAAACCCGCGACCGATTTTCCTAACAGGTTTCCTGTCTACCAGGTGAATGACGTGCTGGTTCTTTTACTAATGCAATGGTCGCTAATTATTTCATTCTAACGCCTCAAAAAACTATACCTTCTGACAAAGGAAGAACAGTCAAGTTCATAATTATGAGACCCCTAGAATAGAAAAGGCGTATGAGAAAAACGCGTTCAAAGTTTCATTGGATTGGTTTCCTAATCTCGCGATACGTCTTAACACGAAGGAGTGGAGTGTTACGTTCTTTATTATGCTACGATAAATTACATTTTGACTAGGCACAGTAATTATCACTATTATATTTTAACACTAGTTTGCAAAATACCCGATGAATTGATGTTTTTACACTTAGAAAATTGTTCTTGAATGTTAAGCATTGCATTTGCACTGTACAGATAAAAGAATGAAGTAAACTACATTGAAGTGTGTTCAATAAAGGAAAAACAAAACAAAAGCAACTAAAGAATAATTATTAGTTGGACTCACCAAATCAAAATGCGGGCGCAGGCGCAATATGCTTGGAGAGAAGTTTGTTGTTGGAGCTGGATTAATAGTTTAGCAGGTCCTCATCCACTCCTAGGTCCTCTTCCCCATCGGCTAAACGATTCAAGTTTTCTTGAGACAGAATATGCAGTTGATATATCCATGATGCGTTGTAGGAATATGTGGAAGAAACGCTCGAAGATTTGCCAGCTCCGAGGAAATCTTTTCTGAGGAAATAGCCACAGGTTTTGTGTATGTTGCCGGTATGTTGATAAGACAAGACAAAACACAACATTTTATGCGATACAGAGCAATCTGTCAGCCTAGCGCGCGGGCGGTCAGGCCGGGTGCATACGCCTCTACTATTCTCAACCTCCTCTGTCCTTTCGCTGCAGTACATAAGGCGACCACATTGCTTTATATCAATATAATTTTAATTCACTACTGAGGCGTATCAACACTTCTTACTCACAGGAATGAAAGAGGGAGGTTCAAAGTATCTGATGCAAGAAAAAAACAACAAACGCTATATTGGTGGATACGCCTTTGATATTCTAAAGTCCTCATATAAGCGTGGCTGGCTTTTGACTACGTTCTCAAGATACAAGCTTTCAGTCTTGAAACTCTAAATCAGACTCCTCCAAAAGAAAATAAACGTTCCAACGATTTATGAAGTTAATGTGACAATATGATAATGCATTTTAGCTATTAAAACGAGACAAGATTGACATTTTTAATAAAACGATGTGGGACCGGGGAAATACGAAATAAACGGCACAGTCCCGTTCAAGACGGCACCCTATTTCATTTATACATTTCTTCCCACGAATTCTTTATTCTCTGTTGCAGTTTGTTTGCCAACGCCAAATCTCGGGACTTTTTAGTAGGCGTAGGTAAGAGAATACTATTGTGGTTAACGGTAAATTTTGTGGTTCACGGGCACGAACTCATCTACGTCCGAAGAGTGCCCAGAAAGTAAAAAAGAATGGACTACATTGTTACGATGAGGGCTGAGAATAGCGGTCTACAATAATTGTATGTCAACATATAAAACTTATTATGTCAACATATGAAACTTAGGTGAGTAACCTAATAAGTATTTAATTCGTTCCATGTACGACACAAGGTTTTACTTATTCGTACATTGTGGTGTAGAACATGTCACGAAAAATTTAAGAACATTATAACTATATATAAATTGCATGAAAATGACCAAATTTGCATGACTTTTCTATAATTTAAAATCCAATAAACATCAGATACCAAATTTACATAGAGATGTATAATTTTAAAATACAGGGAAGAATAAAAAAGTAAAATATACTGTACATTTATAAAGAAAGCTAATAATCATATTACTAAAATTCCCTATTTAAATATTCCTCACATACATAATAACTTTCTTCAAATAATATATATTTGAACTAATATCATAAGCTTTCCAGTAACATTTATATTTCTTGCATCAATAAGAAATTTATTGTAGAAGAAAATACTATACAAGTAGAATTTAGAAAAAAAGATGAAGTTTTGTTTTGTGGTATTTGAAAGTTTTCTCTACATCTAGTTGAATGTTCATGGAAATCAAATTGCTTCAGTTTATTTAAAATTTGTCTGGTACTCTATTAATCTAAACTTTGGTTAGTGCCCACGATTTTGGACCGTTGCTTTTTCTTTGTTTTTAGGTGTTTCATAATATACTGGCACTTCTTTACCGAAACATTGCGTCTTTTCAGACTCTCTTTAGCGGTGATTTTTCTTGTGAGTTGACAGCCCTTTTTAACAGACCAATAGTCTAATAAGCTGAGACCTATAATCACCCAAAAACGTGTTAGATTGGGCCTTGGGGGGTTGAGTGACGGCCAGTAATGAGTACACATCGATGATCTTCGGATACGGGAGTGCGGGAGTACGGCGAGACGAGTGATACAAAGATACAGGCTCATAGATCTACATATTACACTACATTATACATACAGTACATTGTTTTTTTTTACATTCATAGATTTTCTCACTATACACACTTTCCCTCTCTCTTACTCTCCCTTCCCAACCCTACCAGATTTGACCTTTCAAGTCTTACTACCCGATTAATCCTTTTAAATATATTTTTGCCACTCTCGCTTATTCCGGGTAACACGCTAAATCCGGTTGCGTAAAGACTATATTTAGTGCTCTTATTTACTCACATTACTATTAATTAACATACTACTTGTATTAATTGGAAGCAAAGGCCTATTGGCCGGTTCCATCTCCTCGTGAAGATGAGTCTAGTAGAATTGAATAGAAAAAAATAGAGTGTTTAGATAAGATTGGAACCACTCATATATACGGTATGTATTTATTTAGCGCGAACTTGCAGTCACGAAATTGTCAACATTAATCTACGAAGACGTGCAGGTTGCAAGGTTAATATATTACCAACAAGAAAAGATAAAATATAAGTTAGAAAATAACTTAATAGCAAATTACTTTAGAATATAATAATATTTATCTGAAGTTTTCTTAACAAATCATATTAGTGCTATTATTTTTTGTGATATTTGTGATATTCCCAAAAATGTTACGTTAAGGGCACAACGGTATTGTACGGAATTTGTAACCAACACACTGCTGAACTTTTGTCCCCACAGAGCATCGAACCTCGCATTCCATGATTAGCAATGTGGTAACTTTTTACCATACCTTACCGTAGTTACGTTTTGTCAATATGGTAACTTTTTATATTAAGCGTATTTTTTTTTAAAAAAATCCAATGAGCACATTTACTATAGCCTATTACATCACTTTTCAATTGTGAATGAATGAATTGCTATTATCGTCCGAAAGGAGCTGTGGAGCTCCCATGGTGTTTGCAAAAGTGGACTGTCGACTACTCGATTCAGTGGGCCCCGGCAGAAATTGCACGCGATGCCACGCGCACAGAAAGCGATTACGCCAACCCTCCAGTCCGCCCTGAATTCCCTTTTCATTCCTGTTCCTGTTATGTGAACCTGTTAATGTCAGTAACGTTGTTTCATCACGCGACCACTGGGCAGATCGAAAGTCACTGCTATTCTGTTTATATTAACAAGTATTTCTCTACGATTTTTCACAAGCAAAAGATTGTATTTTGTTATAGAATTTGAAAGATTCTGGCACTACCATTATTAAGTAATTAGCTCTATGGTGTACAGAACTCCCAATTTTATTGCCGCAGTAACAAATGTTCCTATTCAATTCTATCCTAGACAAGATCAACCAAATTTTATCTTAAACATCTGCCTCTCGCAGATCCTTTCTAATGTTGTTCCTCCATGATTTCTCGGTCTTCCAAACTACCTCTTTTCCCCCAGATAATCAATCACGATAGAATACAATCATCTGTCCTACCCCAATACAAGCTACATGACCAGCCCATCTTAGGCGTAATGATTCCATTGTTATGGTGTTGAGAAAATCATACAGCGTATTGACTTCATTATGGATGCCTTTAGGCATTTATGGCTCTGGTCGGAAAGGTATCGGCCATTGCCTATGTTGAAGCTGCCATCCCGGCCTTTGCCTGTTGTGACTGAGCAAAAGTTCTCAGTCAGGATGTTTGCCCGCTAGGGTTCGAACTCACGTTATCCGGAATACAACGCCAACGTTTTGCTACTGAGCTGCTGTAATAATTGAATCAATCAGGATGAGACAAGATGGTTGCAATGCCCGATGACTACATATAATTCACATATCAAGTGCAGTAAAGCGCATATGTAGGTAACGTTGAATGTGACAAAGAACTCAAATGTAGCAGGGAAAGAGGACTAAAGTAATTAAGGAAAATTAATGAACTGAGTTGATCGTTTTTTAATATGAAGATTGTCAATTCAACTTTACCTTGATTTTACATTACTAATAGTTGTTTTTAAATATTGGAAAGTTCTTTTGTATGCATGTTTTTGTATATATATATATATATATATATATATATATATATATATATATATATATA
>JAGDQP010025403.1:0-12167 GCA_022664845.1 Lepisma saccharinum | reverse complement strand
ACACATGCCATATATATATATATATATATATATATATATAAATATATAACTCCCTAGCTGAGCTGGTCTACCGGTTCCCGTAATATCACCGAAGTCAAGCAGCTCTGGGTCTGGTCAGTGCTTGGACGGGTGACCGTTGCAGTACTCCAGATGGTGTTAACTGTGCGGCGTCCACCCAGCGTCGTGAGGCCAATTGGGGAGCTACCTGAATAAAGAGGTAGTGATCACAGTTGAGAGCTTCGGCTCTCGTCTCCCAACACGTCTGGTCAGCGTGGGAGCAGTATACTAACTCCTCCCTTCGGGGAGGGACATCATCAAGTAGTGGATTGAATATGGCTGTGAATTATATATATAAAGAGAGATGTAATTTTAAAAGCCTCACTCTCCATTATAAAATGCATTGTCGAGTATTGCACAAAGGCCTGTGGAACGAAGTTTTGCTGTTCAGTCTCATGTCAGGTGATTCACTTGGTTTTACGTCATGCTGGCTCGTGTTTGCGCTCAGGAATTTTTCGTTTAGCACTGCTCTTTGACATTGGATATTCGCGTCCCAGCACGCCCACACGCGCCAACACACGTATTATATTTTGCTTTGTGTGTACATCACTACCTAAAGCCTTAAATAACAATCCATATTCAACAAATGGCCAGTACCTGATCTTGATTTTCTCTGCTAGAAACTTACTTTGTGGTAGTTTTCAATTTATAATATTTTGCTACTATTGAAACTGAACAAGCCTGACAATATATATTTTGCAGCATCTCATAATAATCAAGAAAATTACGCACGCTACCAAAGCAAACTCCTAACAGATGCAGTTTTTCCTAAATTATTAATGTGGCCAGACTTAGGGGAGGAACGAGTTCATAGAGTACGTTCCCGGGAACTAATTCCATTTTAGGGTATTTTCGTCAGAATTAGCTTCTTTTGTAAAACATATGTGGTCCCTATGTTCTTCTCAGATATTAAGTTACACATATCCCGTCATTTTTTTACTTAGAAGCCTAATTACAATAATCTAAAATGTGTTTAGCAGGGCGCCTCCTTTTGGTGCTTATCAGTGCAAATTTAGAATTATTATGAGAGGTATTCACAGCTAATGAGAGGTATCTGGGTGTCTGGTCTCAGACTTCTTTCTTCCGTTCATTACTAAGGTAGCAGTCTCTTTTTCAATTTGCCAAGGATTTATAAACTATTATGGAAATTTACATTCTTCGTTTTTCAGTATCTCATAAGATATCCCGAAATCTTCCCAATATTCGTTCTTACGTGATTTACGCTATACAAGTCATAAAATTAGTTTGAAATGCAAATAACATTAAATATAACACAAAGCATATCTTAATAATACTACGAAACAAAACTTCCCATAAAATATCATGTGTATTTTGCGGGCCTGCCTTATCCAATAGATTATCCGTATAGTCCATCGGGCCATAAGTACCATTTGGAGGGGGTAAAGTCCTCCCATTGTTTTTTGAACAGGTACGTGATCCAGTATGTCAAAAGTGCCTGGTAGACTACCGTCCGGCGTAGCTTTGTGCCAAATATGATGCCATCAATATGGCCGCCTACTGTTTTAACCATAGTGATTTTAAAACCTAATTTCATTTTCATTCAAGATATAAATTTAGTTCTTGCTTTACTAGCTTTAAAATAACGGGAATAATTCATTTTATGCAGTGCTAGATGTTGGTTTCTAATTGGGAACCAACGGCATATAACAAACATCGCTTGGTTCACCCTGACAGGAATGGCATTAATAGGTTGTCTAGCTACTATTTTTACTAACTATTTTTCAATTTGTTGGCACAAATGGAAAATATTGATTCTATTTCATTATAATGTGAAATCCGGAGCCCGTGCCTTCCTGTTTACACCAGTCTGCTGTATTCTATTTTTTGTACTGTATACATAAAAAAAATCACCCTTTTGTAATTATATACGTGTCTCAGCGATCTGTGATTCTGATTTTGTTCTAGTGGTTTCCCGATATTCCTGATTATCTTTGCTATTTGTTTCTTCTGAGACATTTTGTGCTCATGTGTTTGACGACAAACCCACATACGTTTTAATTCTTCTGAGATCTGATGTTTTAATTTTTCGGTTTCTTCTTTCGGTATTTCTGTTTGTGTGGACTTCGATTTTAACCATCTGGTTGTAGTGACTGTGGTTAGTATATACTTTCAACATTCTAAGTTTGTTTTTATTCAGTGAGAACTTGTTTTAGTGGCCACCAAATCATGTTCTGACCGGACTCTTGGCTGCTTAACCTGCGGTATATACTGTTATATCTCTTTCAATTTCCTCTTGTCTGTTTGGATGGTTTCCTGCTTGAGGAGAGCTAACCTGTTTTATTTGTTCAATGTGTTATTCATTTCTTCCGTAACTAAGCTTTATAGTACGTTTCCGGTTCATGTGATTTCTTATTGCGTTGTTTTCGCCCTTAAACAACATTTGTTGTCTTTAATTACACTTTACAGTTCCATATTTTATTTGTATTGTGACGCATAGGCAATCCCCGTATGTGTTTAGAGGTTGGTATTCAGCATATTATCTCAGGGCAGGACCAAATATTGGTACTGACGTAGGACATATGCACGGATTGTTCCAGTAGCTGTGCTCCTTTTTCGCATTGATTTATTTGCACTCTATCTAATGCAAGGTTTGCATTAGAACCACTAGCGCCATGTATAGTGTAGTAGGTAGTGGTTGGAATATTTCACTTTTTGGAGTGGACTCTCTCCCATTTCACTATTTATGCTGAGAAATAACTTTTTCCGTATTGCTTCCAAGTTATACTTTTCTATGTAGGAGTTTCAGAAGTCTCCATATGTGTTGAGTATCATCTTTTCCTTACATTTATTTTCCCAAATGGTTGTTTTCTGTCACATTACGCACACAATAATATGTTAGGTTTTTGCTATGTTTTATTTAAGCGTTTTCTTCACTAGCCAGTCACAGATTCGGGGCCATCATGGCCCCAAAAGGCATGGAATTATTTTTTTTATGTAGCCCGTAAGTAAGTGTTTAACTGCAGGCATATGAAGAAAATACTATTCATCCCGCAATTATATCAACCTAAATTCCAATGTCCATGGTAACTAGAGAAATAAGAAAAACATTTTTTTGTGTTTTTGGAAAATCATTTTTTTTTGTCAGATTTGGAAATTTCGTAAAACAACAAACTTTGCAACCCCATTCAGCGGCATGTCAAACATTGTAACAAGAGCTTTAAACTTAAAATAAACCACAAATCGTACAAGTAAGAGAAGGTGAGGTAGAATGTTGTGAAAAGGTGTATGTTGATTTCACATGACCCATAGTTTATCCCAATATTTTATTTACACAAATCAAAATTTAAATTAAAAAAATATAAACATTTTTTTTATTCTTGTTTTTTTAGCTTAAAATGAAAACCACATGTAGTTATGGCATTGTTATAATCAATTGCATTACTGTTTTTAATAATTAGTTGCAGACGCAGTCACTTCCGGTTATTAAAAAAATGCTAGCGGTGGAGGCCTATCTAGTATATGTTTCTGTGCAAAAAAATATTTCAATTGGTCAAGAAGTTCCGGCGTTATTCGTATTTAAACATAATTTGAGTCATTTTATTTATAATTATATTCTAGCGGCCTAGCAATAGCGGAATGGGGCACAGTCAAAGGGGGTTATGTCGCAATTTTTTTCTGCGATACCCCCCCCCCCCAAAAAAAATAATTTTAGCTCAACTTTCCACTACATGATGGTTTGAGTGGTGTACAACCCTATTATTTTTGGAATAAATCGGATCATATTCGAGAAAGGTATAATATTTTCGTGTTTTTGAGTGTTTGCTGTCCATTTTCTTTTTAAAAAAATCAAACTGTTAGACGGAGTGCACTACTTCGAATTTTTTTTTTTTATTTAGTATATGTATCTTTAGTACCTTCAGCATATGTATTAATTCTTGATTTGTCATTGCACATGGTTTGGTCTGCGTCATCGCAACAGTGGCGGAGAGACGCGCAGTCAAAAGAGGTCAGGTTTCGAGTTCTATCCAGCCGTTAATTATTGAAAAAAAAACATATTTTGAGCACACAATTTTAAAACTATATTATGGAATATACACCTGCTGCTTCATGCGCGGTAGAGACATTTTGCATTGTACTGCTTGCGCTTTACCTTTCCTATTTTGATACTATTTACTTTTTTCATTCTATACGATTGTATCGTTAGCTGTTTCAGACGGTTACGTTATATATATATAAGGCATAATAACAGCTTCCGTTCGTCTGTAACGTAGGCATTCCTCACTTGCCGAAAATTAATGCTCCCAGCGTAACATTAATAAACATCTTATCTGGTTGAAAAAATATTACTATTTATGTAACCCCTTTTTTCTTTCGTTCTTAGGCACTGTGGAAAAAAGCCCAAAGTTTAGGTTTACAGACTGCATACCAGGATGTACCAGAGGTCAGAAGACTTCTGAAGAAGGGAATGGCTTTGCCATTTTGCCTGCAGAAAGAATGGTCGAGGGAATGGACATATTGAAAGCAGATATAAGATCCGTTCCTGAGGATCTAAAAGGACTAGTAGAAAACTGGATACATTATATAGAAAGCTATTGGTTACACACTATTGGAGCTCGAAGTGTGTCGGTGTTTGGAGAGGAAGAGCGAACAAACAATTGCGTGGAATCTTTCCATGCATATTTAAAGAAATCAATGAACATTAATCATCCCAACCCCTGGTGCTTTTTGGGTAAGTGTTCTTCTTTAAGGCTCCTCGCTACTCCCTCCCCCACTTTTTAATAGTTTTCAAAATATTTCAAAATTTAATAGCATTATCAAAATTTTAAGTAGATACATCTCTAGTACTTGCAAATGGACATTTCCGTTTTCCCCGTCCTTATATATTTTACAATTTGTTTGTGTACATCAGATTAAATAATATATAATGTTTTTGAAATTTCAACGCTATGGTTTTCCGTTACGTATAAATATAGCATGAAATACTGAAAACAATCTCCTACGTCATACAACGAAAATTATCTTCTGATTGGTTTGACGTAATCAATCCGTACTATTTCCGTAGCTATATGCTTCTCCCTATGTTACGTTCCTTATTCAGAAGTTTGAAGACGGAAAAACAAAAAAGAGAAATAACTTTTACATCACTTACCGAAATAATTTTGTATAAATCTGCAGAACACACTTCAATAAGTTTAAACACCAAAACATATTTTTAATAACAGAAATTGCTCGAAACAATAACAGGGGCAGTCTTAACTTGCAGTGCTCTTCTTATCGCTGCCTTGTGTCACTTTTGACATCTTGACAATTTGGCGCATGCAACTTTTAACTTTTTATACTTTCACTTAAGGCTGTTCGACTCCTATCAAAGGCCGTGCTTTATTTTACTTCACAAAACGCAAGAGTAACATCAATGTAAAAGTTTCAATTTACGTTTTTGTTTCTTACATGCATTTATTACTTTTATTTGCATGTATAATGATGAGTGTTTTAATGACATTATAAAAACAATTCAATATATTCACGGGCTACAAGTAGTACCTTAAATTGTTAACAGATGGCAGTAACGAGCACTATTAATTCATATGCTTTTAAGGTCTTGAAAAATGCTTCACTCGCATTCATTAAAAGAAGTATACGATTGTCGGATATAAAAGACCACATTTTTACAAAAAAAAGTGTTTTTTTTTTAGTTCTAAACAGCATTAATAGAAAATATTCTATGATTTAATAATGAAAAAAGAGCTGCTATAAATTTGTGTTGATGCTAACAAAATATGTCAACATTTTAAAAAAAGTATTAAAAGTAAAAATCAATTTTAAATGAATAAAACGAACTAAATGACGTGTTAAGGCATACAGAAACGCTATTCACAACTTAAAAAAATTATTTCGATCCATTTTTGCTGTCTCTTTTAAACAATACTAACTAATCAAATACCATCTGTATGTTAATGACAAGCAATCGGCAAACTGACTACGTGATAACATGGCGGCGCTCGATTAAGCGCAAGGCTAAGATTCTTTTGAAGATTACTCTTGATAATTGCACCACAGAAAGAAAAGAAAATGTTTTCCGTAGTCTATTTTAACAGAAGATTTTTTATTGCAAAAAAAATACTACCAGAAATGTCCAACAGAGATCTCATAATCTTGTCCATTGATGAGTGATTCGTTGTCAAAGATTATGACGTCATACTCTTTGACAACGAATCACTCATCAATGGACAAGATCTCGAGATCGCTGTTCATTGTATTTTAGAGTAATTTGTAAGTACTAGAGATGTATCTTCTTAAAAGTTTGATAATGCTATTAGATTTGGAAATATTTTGAAAAAATGTTTTCAAAAACGGGAGGGAGTAGCGAGGAGCATTAAAAACTCGTCAGTATCTCATAATGTTTATTTTCCGTAATTGAAGGTAACTACCATACGATCTGTACCAAAGGACAAAAATATTTAAAAGTTGGTTAAGAAGTGTCCATGGTAGCTCTCTATTGATTCGTCAGTAGGTACACCTATTTCAACTATTGACGTGGCATCTATTGCTGTAACGTATGTTTGAAACAAAATGTAAATATAAACTAATAATATATTTTTATTGCTTGTTGATTTTAGTAGTTGGTAACATTGAAAAGCAATCTTCCCTGATTATCAGATACCTATGTTCTCTATGAGTTTGACGTATGTCTGCAAAATTCATTTATCAATTTACATACAATTTTCAAAGATGTTTTTATATCACAAAAACTCGCAAACACGTGCAAGAATTAGATTATATTTAGATGTATATCAATTATTATGGAAATGTGGGAAAAAGTAGATATAAACAGTCGGTACTCCAGAATAATTCAAAACATAATTTTGGCTAACATTGATGAGTCTAATAAACGAATTCTCTGACACAATGAGACCAGGAGGCATCTGTGCAAACTCCACATTACGAAACATTCCCGTTACGCTATTTGGATGATCAAACCGAATCTAAACTCAACTCTGACCTAATGTAAACGTATTGAATTTAACCTCAGAAAATATAATCATATTTAACGTTCTTTACATGGTAAAGTAAACGATATACATAGCTAAGTAGAGTAGAGTTTGTGAATTTGCGATTCGTAGATCCCAAGCTTTCGAATACATTCCGTCCAGGGCAAGACAAGTAATTTCCAGCATTCTCTTCTATCTCCTGCGTATACACTTTCACACTGTACTTTCATGTTTGTCTAGCCAATTGCCTCTTTCATTTAGGTTTTCATAACATATATTGTAAACCGATCTTCCGACCCCAACATCTACCAATGAGTCACCGTGGCCCCCTGTT
Source organism: Lepisma saccharinum (assembly GCA_022664845.1). Taxonomy (NCBI): domain Eukaryota; kingdom Metazoa; phylum Arthropoda; class Insecta; order Zygentoma; family Lepismatidae; genus Lepisma; species Lepisma saccharinum. Next base: position 4,826 of record JAGDQP010025403.1, on the reverse strand, counting down.
ATGTACTGTTCTCGTATCACTATTTGGTTATCTCTCTGAGATCCGCATACTATCCTGAATAGTGTGTTCTCGAAAACTACTAATTAATGCTCATTAAGGTAATATTTCAGGTTTGAACTTTTATGCCTTAAAGTTTTTGATAGCGCACGGGTATATAAAATTTGTATGTGAACATGAAGCATAGAACATGGGTTTTAGAGTCAACATTTAATCTCATCTTTGTTATTATATTCAACCTGGCATCGCGTTGTTTAAAACCATCCTGAAATTTAAATTTATGCTATTTAATACATACGCCAAACTACTCGAACCGCACGTGCATGCCAATTTACCATATTGACATAATATATGACTCACAGATGTATGACAGTGGACACATCGGTCTGCTGAGCTTGTCGCCTCATCTAGTATAAGACAAATAAACACGTAAATTTATACAAGACAAGTTATCAGTTCGCTCTGATTTCTGAAGCTATATATAACTCGGTGTGCTTGTAAAGTAGTTTCAACTGAAAAATAGGCGATTGTTCAACCTACAAGAATACGTTCTCCTAACATTGCGACCGGTAACATAAAAAAATGTGACAGGTATAAACATAATACAGATATAACATATTTATGGTTTACTTAATTTGCCTCTTAAAAGTCGAACGATACTGATACGAATATTTCATGTTAATTTCTAGGTTGTATTCGTCGCCTGGACGACGCGGCAAAAGTGGACCACACCATTTATGCAAATGGTGGCAACCCAAGAAGACCAAGGAAATTAAAATATCTGTTGAACGACAGAAGAATTAAAGCTGCTGTGGATAGGTTCACAGTGGGGCTTTATAATGTGAGTGAGTGTCTTCGATGTATTGCTCATGCAAAACCCAGCTTCGTTCGCATTGCAGATACTTCAGAATCAGTTTAAGAGCCAGAAGAACAAGAAGCAGAAGAGCCAGAGGAAGATGTTCCAGCAGCAGAATCTCCAGATTTGATAATATTGGAAGGCGGAAGTCAGTAATCGACAGGAGAAGAACAACAAACAGGAGATAAACAACCAACAACTTCAGAAAACGGCAATGATCACATTTGCGTGATCTGCGCAGACAGAGCGCGAGCCGTTTTGTTCATACCCTGCGGACACCTACTTTGCTGCTTGATTTGCAGTGATAGATTAATGCTGGGGGAACATTTTGATGACTTCAACAGATTTGTGCAAGGGAGTAGGCCAAGATGTCCTTCCTGCAGGCAAAGCATTGACACTGTCCCTTCTGACGTGAGTCATGGTCAGTTTAACTAGTAGCTCCTACGACCAACTGTGGCAACTATTATAATGAATAATTAATTACAATTTTAAAAAACACTTTTAGCTAAATATGTCACAGTTAAATGTACTGATTTAGACAAATGTTAAATTTTCTCTATTTCGTAAAAATGCATTTATTCAACATAGTAAACTTCTCCTTACAGAAATTACATGAATGTTCCCTCAATATTAATTTCACTGCAAATCAAGCGGTCCACCCGAAAGTTACTGATCTTCCCTTTAATGCCTGTAAAGTATACATACTTTTTTCTTTAACAAAAACTTACTGCACCTCATTATATACTATATTTCGTGTGTGTGACTGACTGAGTGACTGAAAGTAAAGGGGTTATAAGAATAATAGTTCTTTCCTCCAGGAGAATTGTTTCACTGTAGTCTAATAGTTAGACAAATAACATGACAGTATAAATATGCGCCAAAACATGACATGCCATTTGGATGAAGCAAGTTTCAGTCCTTCAGCATCAGTTAGAGAACCACGAGATAGGCAGAAATTACATGGACATTAAGTTCTAAGATATAGTAATTAATTCAAAGTAAAGGAAAATAATATGGACATCATGCAGGAATCGTCATTTTGCATTAGAACAAAACTTGACTTGTTCAAACACACAGAAAGAGAGAGAAACAAAAGGGGAAGGGAGAGAGAGAGAGAGAGAGAGAGAGAGAAAGTGAGAGTGAGATAGCATGCAAGAAGACTAGGAAAGGCTGAAAAAAGAGAGGAAGGAAAGAAAAATAGTGGGAACACATGGATATAAATGCAATTTTAACTCTTCAGGATACGCAATCTGCGTCAGGATCGTACTGATCTCAAGGGAACAGATAAATTAATTAAATAGTAAACGAAACGAAAGTAAATGGTATACTAATCTTAGCAGAAGGTATACGCTAAATGTGTAAGATTAATCAGAGGGTATACGGCGTAACTCGCAGACGGTATCGAGTTTAATGACTGATTTAACAACACATTTGTTATGGTCTGTGTAGCTAAGTGGTCAGCGTGTGAGACTCTCATTCTCAAGGTGTGGATTCCATATTATTTTCTTCAAGGAATTAAGCACTGTAAGTGATGTTCGCGATTGCTACTGAAATAGATTTATTCCATAAAGGGAGAGACACACAGGACGGAGGGGGCATGGAAAGACGCAGACTGTATCCTGAAGCATTAACATTTCATTTATTTCCATGTCTTCCACTATTTTTCTTTACCTCTTTTATACTCTTTTTCGCTTTTTCGTCGTCTTCTTCCATACTTTCTCGCTCTCTCTGCCTCCATTTTATTTTGTGTATGTGTTTGAACAAGTCAAGTTTTGTTCAAATGCAAAATGACGTTTCCTGCATGATGTATACTTTGAATTAATTCATATCTCCTAGAACTTAATGTGCATGTAATTTCTGCCTATCTATCTCGTAGTTGTCTAACAGATGCTGAAGGACTCAAAAACTTTCTTTCTCCAAAGGGAGTAATATCCTGGCATATCATGTTTTGGTGCATATTTGTACTGTCATATTGGTTGTCTAACTATTAGGCGTTCAGTGAAACAATTATCCTGAAAAAAAACTATTCTTTTTAACTCCAACTTCCATTTACTTTTGTAAGTGGCTGTACAATATTAATATGGTAACACTATCTTGTTCATTGCAAAGCACTGTAGACAGTTCTAATCTGAATAGTTTGTTCTTTGGAGGTTAAAAAGTTTGTAGATCGTAAACTCGATAAGGTCGAAGGTGCTCTACGAAAAAGTGAACGAAATTCCAAACTGCAGTAATCATAAGTATATTGTTTTGGCTACATTGATACGAACTTTTGTTGTTTCTGCTTGTAGTTAAGCTAAACACTTCCGGCCATGCTTTGATACCGATTAGATGTATATTTTAGGAGTCCTGCTTTATATAAATTACAACTTCATAATTTGTGTATATTTGATATGTGAGCTCATGATTGGGAGAAAGATATATGAGCTTTCATCAACAGTAATTCGTTCATTAATTATATATGAACATACAACTGTGTATAGAAAATAAATATTACAATATATTTGGCGCAGAATAATGGTGTCCGAACCTACATCTATTGGAATTCTCTTTCTGGATCAAGTGTTGCTTCCTGTTGCATTATATGGAGTTTACTTTGATTGTAGAAGATCTTGGTTGAAGAAGGATCAGAGTTATACAGAGATACGGAGTTTACATCTACAGCGGAACAAGATATTTCTTCAGGCTATGGATTGTTTTTCCCTAAGATCTAAGCTATTTTCGTCACGTGGTTTTTGTTATTACAATGAAGTTAAGGTGATTTAAGATACTACAAGTTTCTAGAAAGATTATTTACGAACGAAATGTAAAATGCTAAACTTAATGATTGTAACATGCCGCAATAAGAAGTTAGAGGTTGGTCTATGTTGTTATTGGATCAAGGGAATCCAAAATTAATGCAAGTAGAGCCAAGCCTCAGAGGAAGTTTATACGTTATTGAAGAATTTAGGCTCTGGACCGGGATGCCTCAGGCTACTAGCAAAGGTTAATGATGAGCTCCCAAATACAAACGTATTCAGTTGATGCATATAGGATACAAAGGTATCCAATGGATTGGTCTGTACGCCAGCGGCAGAGGTTGACTATGCTTCAAGAGAATTATGGAAGATGATACAAGTCAAGCCTTGTGTTTTGATGAATATACATGGTTATGTGAAGATGATGCTATATTGCTGTTTTTACGTAGCGGAATAAGGTTATTCCAATATGCGGTCAAGGGGAAACGTGATATAAGTTGAAGAAGATATACTTGAGAATAGCCCACCTGTTTACATGATGTGAAGTGAAAGCTGTAAAAGTTAGTCCATGAGATGACGTAGCTGTGCATGTTTATATGCATCTAGCTGATGTAAACTCCAGTTAATTGATATCAAAAGTCCCAGGTAATATCTATGAGTGATATATTCCTGAGGAAGTTGTTTAGTGGAAGCCAAGCTGTATTGTATGGAATAGTCCAGGAATATGTATTGCTAATTGATGCTATTGTTTTGCTGAGGTTCAGACGAAGTAGAAGCAGGTTAATTATTGACGGTGATTATGTAATATTCAATGAGAAAGTGAGAAAAATACTGTTTAACAAATTACAAACTAAATTTAGTCATATACCAAACGATATTTCTGTGTTTTCTCTTTTAAAATAAAAATGAATTTGGTTACATTAGGTTAGGTGAAATTCCTGTGGTTAGTTAGCATATTTTAAATATTATCTAATGCAATTGATTCTTTTCTTTCTGACAGTGTAAACGAATCTAATCTACAGAACTGAGACATGATTGAACTAACCTACACTTGTTTTAATGAATGGAACTGAACCTATTGCTACGATTTTAAGAACTTAACCTAATGTGGCATTTATCTCTCTATTGTGTAAGCAAATTTTCTTTTCGACCAGATCACACGGGAATTCTTCTTTTTTGTCGAACGAGGGATGAAATACATTAGATTCACTAAACTGAAGGTGGTGAAAAACACAAGT
>JAGDQP010025402.1:0-26943 GCA_022664845.1 Lepisma saccharinum | reverse complement strand
AAATCGTTTTGACTGTTAAAATTTGGTGGAGCTCTGTAAATTTTTGAAGGAGCCGTTGAGTATCCTATTTTTGGTCTTTTAGGGCATATTGAAGCCGCCGTTCTGTGTCCCTGGGTTTTACAAGTCCCACAATAGTTCTTATCAGGGGTTTTGTTGCACGTATAGCTTTGATGTCTCTGTCCACATTTATAACAAGATGGGATTTTAGAACATGGTTTGTCCTGATGGTACAGAAGACATATCCTACATGGAAAGGGTCTGCCATTAGTTCTAGATTCTTCAACCTTGTATATAAAAAACCCTATTTTTAGTCCATTTGTTATGAGATGACTGACTAATTTAGGATCTTTTGTGAAAATACGAATCAACGGTAATGGACCTTTATCATTCCTAATTCTAGTGATGTTTGTCACCGGTAGTTTGTCTTTCTTAAGACAATTCAAAATATCTTTTGTATCAGTTTCTATTGGGATTCCCCTTCCTACACACGTAAAAGTAGTATTTGTCAATACATGCTGGAGGGTATGACTACAATGACCGCCATCTTGAAATCACCTATCTTGACTATGCCTCATTTTTTTAAAAAATAGTAAGTGGCTGAGGTGATATATTAAACTGTGCTGAAATGTTCCAAGAAACCCAATGACTAAATCAACTCTGGCAAAACCGTAATCCTGTACGACAAAATGACACGTCAAATTGACCTGGAGAATGTGTGAGCCGAATGATAAAAAAAAATATTTTTGTTGAAACTGTTGAAGGAACAAAAACCACACGACTACCGTTATGTTGGACAATATGATCCTCATGGCCACAACATGAAGTGCACTATAAAGTTTTAAATACACTGACGGAAGACGATGTCCCAATTTCAAGGAGGCGTGATGTTAGGCGAGCGTGACCTTCTCCAGGTCAATTTGACGTGTCATTTTGTCGTACAGGATTAGAGTTATGACAAAATTAACTTCATCATCAGGTTTCTTGAAACATTTCAGCACAGAATGATATATCACATGACCCACTTACTATTTAAATTTTTGGAGCATAGTCAAGATGACCGATTTCAATATGGCGGTCATTCTGGTCATACCTTCCAGCGTGGATTGTTTCCAGTTCAGTATCCAATAATATCAATTTGCTTTCAAGATATGTAACAGTTTATAAAACAAATTGCGTTTTCCGTACTCTGTATTCGATTTACTTGCAATCTACGTTCCATCTTTGTCGGGTTCCCCTGTCGTTATTCGTTGACGACAGCACCTATAATTTTTGGCTATGAAGGTTTATTTAGGCACTGTACCTACATACAAATTTTCATTAAAGTCGGGCTCTGACACCTTGCGAGTGTTCCTTGTAAGTTAATACATAGTTTAATTTACACACTTTCCTGAGCTTTCGTGTCGACTGTCACAGACTCTGAAAGAACAGTGAGAACTCGGTGCCGATTGGAAACTTTCTCATACCGGCCATTCTGATTTGAATTAGTGTTTTAGTTTCCCTTACTCACATCCCATCAGTTTAGTTGCATGTCCAACTTATTGTCAGGATGTGTCATAATTTATTCTGGTAAGGAAAAGGGCCTATCATCCCAACATTTGCCGTAGGTATCATCCCAACATCCCAACATTTGCCGTCTGACTGAGGAAAAACTCTGAGAAACCTGTCAGGATCGTCGTTGGGTGGGATTGACCCACGACCTACCGAATCCTAAACCAACGCTTTACCACTGAGCCATGGCCCCTCAGTATGGATATTTGAATGTGGAGATAGTGTTCTGAGGCAAGTATTAGATATATTTTGTACAAACATGAGTTACCAATATTAACAGTATGTTAGGTTTTTTGTTTGATCTTGATACCAATTTTCCTTTTGCTTTGAATGTTCTTTCTCTAGTGTGATATGTCTGGAATGTCACGGTGCAGCATGCAGCAATGGTTACCCATCATGTGAAAGTAGTATATACCCTGGTATCTTCTTTCCATCTCATTAATATATTGGTGAAAGCTTCCGTTTCGCTCCTCACTCAGTGCATAAAACATTTTTAGAAAATGATGGAGATGAGCATGTAAAAAGTGTCATTGATGCTTATGAAACATCTCGACACTTTGAACTTCGTTATCATATGGTCACGAATGGTAAAATGCTCAAGAAGTTATTATCTAGCATAGTTTGTTATGTTTCTTCGTCGTTTCTTATTTGTAAAGCCTCTGTAAATATAACAAAATGAGTTTGAGGAGTACACATAGCCTCAAATAACCATATCTCATAACCCACTACGATACATTTTAGCACTACACACTGAACTAACAACGCTCCAGCCTGTCACTTGTCATGTAATAGGTCATCTGCTGGTTAACAAGAAATGAAACCGACGAAGCTATTTTTTCTGATACATTTGTAGTTGAACATTTTTTTATCTGCCTACAACACATGCATGGAATTTGCGATAAAATGGTATATGATACTAAGATTTAATATCATTTATTGAATTCATCGCTCCTAAATACATGAAGGATCCGTGAAATTAAAAGAAAGCTTTTCTTCATTGTTGCCCAGTGTTATCTGTTATAATAAGTGGTTTCCATTGAACGTGAAACTTACTTCACTCTTCCTGTACCAAATATCATCAGCAGTAATACTGAATTCTCCAAGAAACTAAATATGGCAAGATGTAAAACATTGAGGAAGAATTCCACTTGAAGGTATACAGAAACAGTTATCGAGATATAACCTAACTTAACGAAACGTAGTCTAACGTAATAAATAAAACGAAGACATGAAAATGAACTTAAAACAGAAGAGATGCTTACCCTAAACCGAAATGGAGTCAACACGAGTAGTTTGGATGTAACTAAGAATAGTGATACGATATATCAATTTATGTTGCTTGCCGTAATAAACAGGTCAATATATTACCAAGTACAAAACGTTAAAATATAACAATAATGTGATGTAACAAAATGTTTCGTGTTACCATGCGAACTATTTGTTTAAACAGTTCCATTACTTTTTCCATTCTTTCGTGGTTTAATATTGTCAACTCTGTGTTTCTACCACTTAGTATATAAATTTGGTGTTAAGGAAACTGTCTGTATCAATGTAAGACAACAAGTCACACTGTATGTTCGCTATGTCCAATTTAGAGTGCTCCAGCATCAGAAAAAGATTATATTTATTATTTATAAACTCTCGGTGGACAGACTGTGAAATCAGAGTACTTTATGGCGAAAATGAAACACCTGTGATTTTCAAAGCACATCGCATAATAATGTCATCTGCTAGTTCTGTATTTGAATCTATGCTGCACAGTAATGATTTGGGTGAACCTGATTTGAAGAATGTTATAGACATAACGAATATATCCCCACAAACGGTCAGAATTTTATTGGAATATATCTACTCGGATCAACTTAGGATAAATCAGTTGGACAATGCGTATGAAATCTTGTATGCTGCTAACATATATGCTTTGAGAAGATTGTTTAATGTTTGCTCGAAACAAATTGCAAAACGTCTCACTCCCAGTACCGTATGCAAGACATTAGAAGTAGCACAAGATGTTAGTGCCAATATGTTAATGAAAAAATGTATGATATATATAAGAAACAATACCCAGTTCGTAATAGGAGAAAAATCCTTTTTGAATATTAGAAGTACTACATTAAACTCCATTTTAGACCAGAACCAACTTGTTGGAGTGTCTGAGGTGGATATTTTTAATGCTGTTTTCAATTGGGCTTCCGCCGAATGTCAGAGACAAGGTCTTCAGTTAACGAGTGTAAACCAAAGGACTCTCATGGGGCCTCTTCTACCAAAGATAAGATTTTTGGCTATGAAACAGGATGAATTGTCAAGAGTTGCTCAAAAAAGCATTCTAACAAGGAGTGAGGAAAGTGCAATACAACAGTATTTTCACAATAGAAATTATATTGGGAATATTGTAAACATCAATCCTAATCCAAAATCTAGGAATCTGATACATTATGTGTGTAAACGAAGAGTTCTGACGGAATTCCCCCAACATTTTTTAAGTAATTCAAAATTTTGTACAGAATTTAAGGCAAGCAAAAGTATAATATTATTTGGAATAGTTGTCATAACTCGTTATAATGATTCGAAACATCATGTTAAATATTACCAAGAAAACATAAAAGTAACTGTAAAAAATGAGGTAAATTCAGTCCTTTCAAGTTGTTGTTATTATGAAACCACATCATACAACTCCAATCAGCAAATCTACTTGGATGAATCAGTCAATATCTTAAAAGATAAATCATACTGGATCGTAGTTGAGACATTTGGGACCTACCGATTACCTGAGAAGCTGTGCAAGGTTTGTAGTTACAAGCTCGTGTGCCCGGTGACAATTACGTATAGTGACGGAATATATATTAAAAATACGAACAACCAATCCCAATCCACGTTATCTGCTGCTATTGTGACAGCAATAATTTTAAATATATAGAAACTTGTTTCCATTTTCATACAACTTTTTATGGGAATTATTGTTATTGTTTTTATATTATTGTAATTCTTAATTCTTTACGTTAATATGATGTTTTACGAGTGCAGTTGTTTACAAATAATTTTTGCTTCAAAATATTTGTCAAAAAATAATGGTAAAATTATTAAAGCTTTCCATGTACAATTTGTGACCCTTTTCTTTGATGAATAGTATTATTACTTAAGAATACGACAATATTGTCTTTTTTTAATTATAAGCAATTTAGAAGTGTAAACATTATCGGTGTACCCTTAAAAGTAGCGAGAGAAGCCCTACAGACAAAAATGCCGGACCTCAACAGGTACAGAGAAAAACCTAGGTGTTCTAACACTGCAGCCAGTGTTCTGTTTCATGGATGACAGGAAATTATTTGCTTTTGCATGTTGAAATCATAAGTTGATTTAAATGAATAAATAAGTCAAATTTGTTTTTCCTGGTAATCTGTCAGGAAACAAAATATATAAACTAAATCGCAGTTCATAATGAACGGAGATAATTGAATATAAGCGCACACACACACTATATTAGTTTAAGTGCAAGTTCTTCTCTCTGATGAATAGTAGTTATTAACAATGGTCTACGTGTGGTAACTTCCTGAGTTCTTTAACCATCCACCGACTTCTGAATGTAGAATTAAATTTATAGCTTTGGGGTGAACTTGGTTGCAACAAATAAAATGACAAAACTACAAGGAAGTTGTTCAAATTTACTTAGACTCAGAAATGTGACAGTTGATGATGAGTATAATCCAAAAACAAAAACAAAAACAAACAAACAAAAAAAAACAGTTACTTTTCACTGACCTGAAGTTTGTAGGGGGAGGAAGTGTGAGTGAATACGTTCTGTGCAGTCATCGTTTCGTGTTCTAGCGACATAAGCGTATTTTTCTTATATATACACTTAATCGAAAGAAACATCCTAAAGGAAAATAGAACTTTACGACCTCAAAATAGATAAGCTACCCTATACAATAGAATAAACGAGAAAATAAGGTAATGAGAGTAGCATATATATATATATATATATATATATATATATATATAGATATAGATATATATATAGTGGGATATACTCACAACGGAACTACAGGTGTATATTGTATAACGTTATTGAGCTTAGATCTCGAAATAGATTCAAAGTTCTAAAACCAAATGTAACCAGATTTTCAAAAATGCTAAATGTTGATACTACCTCTTAAAGCACAAATTAATTTAGACCATAGACCGATATTTGTAGCGTAAAAACAATAGGCTAGAAACATCAAATTTGGCATGAAGGTGGAGAATGATAAGCAGGTAAAAGGAAAATTCTGACATTTTAAAAAAGTCATCTTCTTGGATTCAAAATGGCCGCCAAATGTAAAATTTCAAAGAATACACAGCCTGCACGGCTGGAGCTAGAAAAACGAAATTTGGCATGAAGGTACCTCATCACTAGTAGGCTAAAAATGAAAATGTTGCCATCTTGGATCCAAAATGACCGCCTAAAAGAATTTTTCAGAGAATACACAGCCTAAGAGGTTGGAGATAAAAAAAAAGCGAAATTTGGTACGACGGTACCTCATCATGAGTAGGTTACAAAAATATTATAAAATGTCTCCAAAGACGCCATCTTGGATCAAAAATGTTCGACCCGTAAAATCAATTTTACACACCTTTTGAGCTAGAAATACGAAATTTGGCATAAAGGTGTATTATCAAGAGTAGGTTAGGAAAATATTTTTTGAGGAAGTCGCCATCTTGAATTCAAAATGGGCTTCCAAAAGTCTATTTTCAAAACCATTGAAACTATAGAAACGAAATTTGATATGATGGTGTACCATCATGATGGAACAAGCCTCCCATATTGGGCGCAGCCCCCCGGGGGTATGGGGGCAGATCTGCACCATAAGGGCGCGGTCGCCCAGAGAGTCTGGTTACGATAATGGGAGCAGCCCGCCATGGGGCTCTGGAGACAGCGCTCCAGCAAAGCGAAGCGAGTATATATATATATATATATATATATATATATATATATATATATAATACACGTACAAAAGGTTGTAAAATCCTAGTAAAAATACCAGAGGTGCAAAATTTTCAGCCAAGTTTGTCAGCCCTAAAAAGTGGTGAAATGGAGAATGGATGGCAAAGTTGATGATGTTCGAGTCTTAGGGTTGATAGTGGTGGGTGTGGTGGGTTTAAGGGCAGCCACCAGCCTTTTGGCTTGACGATCATCAACCTTGTCACCTCGCGCCAACTTCCAGTGTTCCTCGTACATGCTGTCGCTAAGGAACTCGACTCATCTATCCTCAATTTCACCACTTTTTAGGGTTGACAAACTTGGCTGAACATTTTGCAATTCTGGTACTTTTGCTCGGATATGATGATCAAATAAATGACACATTCAGTAGAAAAGCTCGCAAGGGAAACTTACTCAAGTAATTCTGAACAAGTTGTGAACAGCAAAACATAAGTGTAAAACGCTCAAACGTTTTGTCGAATACAGCTGATGTTAAGAATAGAAGGAGTATGACCAGAGAGAAGGAATTGAAAAAAACAACAACAAATAATTACCTTGTAAAGGAGATAAACTCTCGACTTCTTCGAGATTTGGTAACAAGTTGACGATGACCAAAATTAAAATACTCTCAAACTAAAAACAATAATCACACAAGGCGAGTAAGATTCCACATCTGCATGAACGACCTTAAGAATGATATTTAAAGGAAACTATTAGGACAATGATCTTTCTGCGGATTGGTGGAAGATTTGAACAGTAATGAGTCAAGTCAACAGTCTTAAAATATGTAAAAAGAAAATCGGCACCATATGCTGTGTTGATTTTTAACACACAAAAAGGATGCAGTCACACTGGGACACCGCTTTGTGTTGAATGAACACATTCATTTTTTACTGTGTAGGAACAATGGTACATTTTTAGAATGAAGCATTTTAATTATTTATTATTGACTAAATTATTAACATAGTCTTCGACCACCATATCATTAAGCGGTGGAAGGGAAAATTTAAGGGGACCAGGTGAGCAAAGTTACTTTTTATATTGAAGGTGATTTTTGTATGTGACCAAGAAAATATTAGGGGCGAAATTATTTTAGAATGGGCCTGTCCCCTAGACTTCCCTATAGGCACGGGTTTGTCTTTGCATACAATGGTCAAATCAGCTGCTTGGCATTTCTCCTATTCTGTTCTAAAATTTTCTGTTTGTCCATACTTTTGTTATAAAACTACCGTGAGAATTTCCTGAGATAATTACTGGTGAACAAAATATTCAAGTTTGTTTCGCCATTAGTTTCAGTCAGATGGAAATGACGTCCTAATTAGCATGGTTTATGTAAAGTGTGGTGCATCGTAATGAATGCTTCTTTTACGAAAAAGAATCACGTATATCGTCATCCCTGTTAATTTGCTCTCAAGGGAAATACAATTCAAATAAAAAATCTTAATTTATAGTATACAATATTCATATACTCTATATCAGTAGGAGCTACCACCAATAATTACAATTTCAAAGTATCATACTTTGCTAAAGATCAGAATCAAGAAATGGAAGGTAGCGTCCAGACTCTCTATTGTAGGTATTATCCGGCATTCTTTTGGTGAGATAGAGGAAAACACTAAAACCTGTCTTCAGCTAATTAGATTCCGTACAATCTCGCCAGTGTTTATCCAAAGTAGCAACTGTATTCACCAGAGTACTGTTAATTACTGCGAATGTTGGAAACGTGATTCTGTAGAAAAATGAATGGTGCACGTATAGTGTACTTAATTGCTAGATATTCTGAACATAAATGAATCAGAACTTTTTTTAGCAGATAAATATTTATATATCTTATCTTTCCAATTTGTGTTGAATCGTCTGTTTAAAATTCTCTTTAAAAATTCGGATTTTATTTGTACTATTTAGTAGTCTATAAATGAAAATCATTTATTTTTAATCACTTCAAAATATATTACAGTTAAGAAGTCGACTGAAAAGATTGGCGCGAAAATTAGTTACTTTGTGTGGCAAAGAAGCGACACTGATGGGTGGTGTTCTGCTCGAAAACAGGTACTGACCCGAAGATTCTTGGGCAAGGTGAACCAATGGTAGTTTACCAATGCCTTCTATCGGATTGAGACATAGTGCTAAGGAAGGGACCTACAATTTAACGTGGGTTCCTAACCGCTTCTAAAGGAAATTTTTATTTTCAATAGGACTGTCTACAAACTTTTGGCTTTGGCCCGTAACGATTATATTGTGAAGACTTCAAGTTAAAATCTACAAAAGAAAAATCCAGTGGCGGGATTCGAATAGGCGGCCTTCGAGTCGCTGGCCTAATGCCTCAGACCACACAACCGCCTTGTTGGCATTCGAACCGGTTGCATCCTCACTGGGAATCTAACCTAGAACCCTAAGAGCAAATATATTTCAAATGAATGAATTTATACTAGTTTTCATTTGTACTGAAGGCCTTTTCTAGAGTAAGTGAGGAACTGTAAAACAATAATAATAATTATCTTGTAAAGCAACTCTGGACTTTTTTTTAGATTCGTCACAAGTTGACAATTCCCAAAATTAAAATACTCTCAAACTAAAAACAATAATGCTCACAAAGCGAGTAAGAGTTCATATCTGAATGAACATCAATATTTAAAGGAAACGATTAGGACAATGATCTTTCGGCGGATTTGTGGAACATTTGAACAGTGATGAGTTAAAGTGGGAACAGTCTTAAAATATATGAAAGAAATAATTGGTCATCGTTTTGATTTCATTTGTTACCAAACATCCACCAAACAGTTTTAAATACTTATCTGTCATATGTTGCTTGCTTGCGGATTGCTCACAATAAAGCAATGGAAAATGGATCATAGTTAATTTTTTGGACACACAAGTATATATACACAAAAGTATGGCAACACAAAAGAAGACTCAACAAAAACAAAACACATAGCTCCCAATCGTACAAAACAAAAAATACACGATCACACTGCTAGGAAGGTGTCTTTAAGACAAACCATTGCGCTTAAAAACTGCGGGCCAGGAAATGCAACGAAAATTCATTCCTATGTTACATCGAAGTTCCAAAAGCAAATGACAAATGGTGCTACTAGGGACCTAATGAGTGGCCAGGAAAAGAGAAATGGCGTCGAACCAAATTTTGAAAATTTTGGGAACCAGCAGAAAAAAAACAACAACATACTTTTACTTAAAAGAGAAACATTGAGTAAGAAGATTCCTGGTAGGAAAAGCTTCGAAGGATATTCTAAACTAGATTTGTACTTAAGAACATACGTTTAGCATTGACAACGGAACTTGAAAGAATCCAATAACCTCTTAGAAACATGAAGGGAGGAAGAAGCTAGGGAGAAGAGCCACACTGACACAAAGCTTTACTAACATCCAAACAGTTATCATACGCGTATTTGTCGCATGCCACCTTTAACAACTGTGATACGAGAGAAACAACAACCTTTGAACCTATGATATCAGCGACAGTTGAAAGAGATATTGCTTGTACTCTGTACTGCACTCTTATTGTACCTGAAGAAGGACAATTCTTTAGCATAGCAGAAATAAAAATGTAGAAAGGAATTCCATTAATTTTGCACACAAGCTAAGAGATTTAAAAGTAATGTGACTGATTCCTATGACAGAACGCACCAGCTGGATTCCCGTATCTTAGCGATCTTAAAAAAATATGCACAAACATGGTAATTTCTAAACAGCAAAAGAACAAGGAAATTACCAGAAAAACTCTAATATAGGGAATGAACTTTGAATGCCCTGTCTTGGGGGACAGAATTACATATCCAAGCTTTCATGGCGTGCAATTTTCTGTCCATGTCTATGAGAGACATTGCCAATTCGGAACTCTGGAGCCCCTTATAGAGTAAGGGGAAAGGGGACAGAAATAACCAGCGATGAAGGGAACAAAGGCCATGTCCACTATTTTGACTTAAGTGGAAATAAAACAAAGTGTAAGGGGACCTTTAGGAATGCATCTCCACCATCTTTGCTTTATGTGGAGATCTAGAAAACACTAGCAAGGGGGACAGGGACCTAGAAAACCAGCATTTGCACAATCTTGACTTTAGATGGTGCCTGTGGAAAGACCAGCCTTGACATTAGGTCCTCTTTGAGAGAGAAACATAAAGTTTTAGGGATTTGTTGCTCATTGGAAGAAAACTCGCTAGTTTTAAGCAAAAGCTTTACTTAAATAAGAGATAGCGAAATAACACCTAATTTTTCGTTCATGGATCAGGGGCTACGATACAAAGATAATATGTGCTTTTTCATTCCATTCCACTTACCAAACAAGCGACGTTCCAGCTGCCAAGCCAACCAGCGAATTATCAGAGTTCTGGATCAAACCTCAGTCTCTTAGATGCGAAGAGACATCGTTGTCCGGCTTTAAAACCAATACATGGCCCACGTTAAGATCTTCTATGGTCCGAGTAGCACTGAGTTCAAGAATATAATTAATGATATCGAGAGCGAATACTGGATGATGTTTGGAGAATCGAGACTAGCCACCGAATGTTCTGGCCAGCACACTCCAACCCTTCATGACCTCCTCACTTTCCATCTGCCTGACGTCACAAAACACTTCCTAGAAGTTCTTTCCATTCCAAAAACTGCAGAATTGTCAATATGTAATTCACTCATATGCGGAAGAGTTTCTTCATACAAGGTAAAGCAGAACACAAAGAATTCTAACTGTCTGATATACAATTAACTTGCACAAATTGAAATGATGAAACAAGAAGATTGCGATGACTAAAAGGAACGAAGATTGAGAAAGAGGCTGGCTTGGATGTAAATGACCAAAGTCGAAATGAAATACTGTGCTTCCCAACCTTCCTAAAATCCAAATTATCATTTATATATATATATAATTATTGAAAATCAATTTATTATTCTCCAATTACAAAGTACATCGGACTAGTAAAGAGACGTAATTAGGGGTGGATCCGGATCCTTCCTAAAATTCAGAGTTCTATTCAGAATTTTATACTTTTATGCATAATTGTACATTTTTGAAATACATTTTTATTCTCGAACACGTCTGGACTCCTGTAACCATGTAACTCTTCCCAAAACCATCTTCTACATACAGTACAAGACAAAACAGTCCCTCTCCTGAGGTCTTTTTGTGTTTGTAGTTGGTTTGATGGACCTTTCTACCTGAGAAGAAAAAAAAAATCATTTGCAAGGTTGAAGACCTCATGCGGACTGCTATGTTTCCAAGAACTTATAGACTCGTTTAGTTTAAAAGAACGTGTTTTCCCTTGCCATTCATCGCCAGCCTCCTTTCTTGTCATGTCTCCAACTCTCGAGTTTCTCGACCAGTTCGAGGATCACGTAACCCAATCTCAACTAGCGCGCTGTTGAAGATTAGAAGAAGTAATGTAAGAGACGTCTAGCGGTTAGATAGCGAAGCTTGTTCAACCCAGGAGACATCTAGTAATCAGTTAGCGAAACAAGTAAAGTGAGTAAAGAACTGCGTAGATACCTTTACTAGGAAGATATTTCTCTCTTAATTCCTTTCTCTCTGGTATGACACTGTATTCGTCTGAAATGCAAGGTCAGACTGCAAACAAGCGTCGAAGGAGTATTCCATTTGGGATCTTTGAGCTACACTGTTCTACCCCATTCTATATATTCGCCTCACTGGGCTCAGTTCGACTGTATTTCCTTCACAAGAAAAGGAAACTTCGTGGCCAAAAATTTGTAGCAGATGACCAAAAATAGGATGGTGTCTACGATGATGTTCAACTTCTCCTGAATAAATTGTTTACTGCTGCTGCTATCTGCTAACTTTCACATTGGCAATTTTGGTTCGGAAAATTCAGCCGTCTTTTTAACGTAATAGATGTGATATGATGAGTTTTCCGTATATAGAAGATAACTTTGATATTTCTTAAAAGGTCAGTGCAATGATGCTATGAATGAAATCCGGAAAGAGGATTCAGATGAAAATTTGATCCAATACATCATGCGTTCCTAGATTTAAATGAAGTTGTTTCCTTTTATTGATCAAAGTGTTGTCAATGAACCAATTTGTTCTTTTCACGATCTCTCTCTCTCTCTCTCACACACACACACACACACACACTAAATCACACATACCCACACACCTAAATGGGGGCTGAGCGAGGAAGATGATTAGCTTGAACGTCAAAACATAGGAAAGATAAAAGAGATTGCCAATATGGAACTCTTTGACAAACCACCTGCAGGAATGTCCCGTAATTAATCCATTAAAAACGCTAATTGCTTTTTACACATCATTAGAAGCTGGATAGAAGAGAAGGGGTCAGCATTGAATCAAGCAGAAGTATGGTTTTTGACTTTTGTCATATGTATATTACGGGAAACACATTTTAATAATGATTACATTTGAAAGAAAAAAAAAGCAATAATTACAAGACTTTTTCTTCAGCTTAAATTTCTTTATTCTTGCATAGAAAATAAAGCTTCTGTAAATATAAAGTTGTTTAAATATTATCTTCCTTTACAGCCTAATTTAACTTTAAGAAAATAGTAGTACAATTCAATGGGAACTTACAAATTTCATTACAGAAGTTGATGCAAACATATTCGTCAATACCAAGCAATATCCTTAACATGGAATGTAAAATCCTTTCAGTAGATGATGATCAAATAATATGAAGTTTAAATGAGATATTAGTGAGCAGTCGTGAATAAGAATGAAATAAAAATATCACTTTGAAGCAGCAAAGGGGTGAATTTATATTTCCTTCAAGAATTTAGGAACGCCAAATAATGCTTATTTTATTTTAATCTTTCTTTCTACAAAAATGGTTTATTTGAACATTGAATCGTTTACCATAAATCTTGTTTGTTGTTAATCGTTTACTTTCTGTGACCGTTCAAACGTAATTTGAAAACAAAAATAGCCACAAAGATAGCGGCTGAAGTACATGCACTTTTAGTCTTTTAATAGATGTGTTCTAATTATAAATACTACACAGTATTTACTTCCGTGTAATTAACTACTTCGATTATCACTTGCTTTTCTTAAATTTCCATTACATGAATTGAAGAATATCTAAAGAACATATTTGAATGTCATATCATAATATTGGTTTCTATAAAATATGTTGTACATGTTAATGAAGCTTTTGTCATAAGCATTGTAAGGTCACATATAGATGAGAAAGTAGCCTTACTGTTAGATCAGCCTTGTGATAGAACTCGGGCTCTTCAGTCTTGATCAGCGATTAACTGATCTCACACATTATATTTAAAGCTCATTTTTGACATTTATAAGAACACATACTAAAGACAATGGAAGTTAATTTTGAAAGGAATCAGCATAAAATGTGAGTAGTATCATCGTGTAATTGATCGAAGATAATTAAAGTATGTATTTTGTATTTCCTATAAAATTAAAATTTGTTATCAATTAAAATGTTTTTGTTCCGCATGAAATCAATGTTTTAGCATGTTGCTTGATAAAACCGAAGTAGATCTGAAGATGATTTAAGTTACAATGCGGTACTAGAAACTAAATATAACAATACTATTATTAGCTAGAGTATTTTGCTGTTTTTTTGTAGTGTAGCTACAGTTAGAAGTGGACTAACCTAACGAAAGTAGCGTATCCTATCATGCTGAACAGTTATTTTTACTATTACATGCACTACTTTAGACTACACGAATTATATAGCAATCAGTTGTGTTCAGAAAAGATTAAAATAACTATTTGTATAGGCTAACCATGTATAGCAACGTGGGCGATAACTGTCTGTTCAGACATATTAAAATCGAAATTATATTTTCCATGCAGTAGCTTGTATTAATGAAATTTATAATTATACGAATCACTACAGTAAGGTGAAACAAAACGCCACACTCGGGTTCAGAAACAAAACGCGAGAATATCTGACGCAGGAGATTGAAGAGATAGAGGAAAACGGGAAGACAAATAACATACGAGGTCTATACAAAGGGGTAAACTCGTTAAGAAAAGGTTACGAGCCGAGGTTAGGAATTATTAGAAATGAACGTGGAGATCTTCAGGCTGATCCGACTAAAATGGTGGATGTGTGGAAAAGTTATTTCGACAAACTTCTTAATGTACAAAACGGGGAACCAATAGAGCAATTTGAAATCCATACCACAGAACCGTGGATTCCCGAAGCTAGAGAGATCGAGATTCAAATGTTGGTAAAGAAATTGAAAAAAATCAAATCACCAGGAATAGACAATATTCCAGCTGAATTAATTAAAGAAGGAGGAACAGCACTAATCAAGGAACTACATAAATTGATAAGTGCTATATGGAGAAAGGAGGAGCTCCCAAATGAATGGAAAACCTCAAAAATACTTCCGGTTTACAAAAAGGGCGATAAATCGGACTGTAATAATTACCGCGGAATTCCGTTACTTCCATCCTGTTACAAGGTATTAAGTAATATTATGTTAACACGCCTAAGTGTATTCGTAGATGAAATAATTGGAGATCACCAATGCGGATTTAGAAGAAATAGATCCACGTTGGACCAGATTTTCGCCTTGAGACAAATATTGGAGAAGAAATGGGAATACAATGGGACGGTTCATCAACTATTCATTGATTTTAAGAAAGCGTATGATTCTATCGAAAGGGAAAAGTTATACAGTATCCTGATACGATTTGGAATTCCGAATAAATTGGTTCAACTAGTGAAGATGTGTCTCAGCGACCCCATGAGAAGAGTACGGATAGGTAATAATATGTCAGATAGTTTCAAGATTCGCAACGGATTGAAACAAGGCGATGCCTTGTCACCACTGCTTTTGAACTTTGCGATAGAATGCGCGATTTTAAAAATTGAAGGAGACAAAAAGGGACTATCATTGAATGGTTTGAATCAACTGTTTGTATACGCGGATGATGTAGATTTAATAGGGGACGATATAGATGCACTACAAAGCAACACCGATGTCTTGGTAGAAGCTTGGGATGAGATAGGTCTACAGGTAAACATAGATAAAACAAAATACATGACAACAAACCGAAACACAGGGAAAGAATTAGGGATGAAGTCATAGAGAAAGTAAACAAATTTAAATACTAACAAGCAAAAATGAAGTCACGGAAGAAAAAAAAGTCGCTTAGTATCGGGGAACGCATGTTTCTATTCAGTCCAAAAACTTCTAACATCGCGATTAATATCAAGGAAATTGAAAATATACAGAACGGTTATTCTGCCGGTAATACTTTACGGTTGCGAAAGTTAGAGTAGAACCCTAGCAGATGGACATAAATTACGTGTATTTGAAAATAATGTATTAAGAAAGATATACGGGCCGAAACGCGACGAGATGACTGGAGAGTGGAGGAGACTGCATAATGAAGAACTCCACGGACTATACGATTCACCAGATGTTGTAAAAATAATGAAATCGCGACAACTAAGGTGGGCAAGTCATGTAGCTCGGATGGGGGAAAAACGAAGATTATATTCTATCCTGGTTGGAAGGCCTGATGGAATGAGGCCATTGGGAAGACCGAGACGTCGTTGGGAGGACAATATTATAATAGATCTTCGAGAAGTAGGTGTTCGTAATGAAAACTTGCTTGATATTGCCCAGGATAGAATCCAATGGCGAACGTTTGTTACTGCGACGATGAACTTGCGAGTTCCATAAGCCATAGAGTTAGTTAGTTAACTAGTCTATGGTAGAGTGGTACATTTTCGATCATTTCAAAATGAATTCAATATTTCTAGAACGGAAATTGCAGCAGCGCCAAATTTTTCTAGGTAATTTATTGCTTACATAGTAGCAAATACATCACTATAATATTACAGACCTGCAAATGTGTTTCTCTACGGAACAAGGATATTTCCATCCTTTAAAATAATGATCAGAATTGTACCTATGTAGGTACAATTCTGATCACTTTAAGGTACAATTTCGAGCAATGCTAATCTCTCTAGTATTCATTATGGAATTAAACGTGAAAAGGATATTAAGCACTGTCACGCACAAATACACAAAAAATGCATCCTACAGGCCTAGTAAGTACAGCGTCTACCAAACGTTCCTCAGTTCGATCCGTATAATAATGCAATTCCTTGTCTTATTTATCACTTCTGCTAGACTTGTATTGAGAAAGGAACTTTCTTACTTCTTGTATTCGATCATTCGGAACGAAAGAATTTTGTTCTGAAACGACGTCAGAAATGTATTGGTGGACACTGTGCTCTGATCAGCAAGAGTAGTTTTCGTAATCTTAGTTTTAAAAAAAAATGGGCTAGTAAACTTAAAATGAATAAAAAATATGGCCTAATATGCCTACCATAAGAAAATTTTCTGTCTTAACAATTTATAATCACTTCTCGCAAATAAATTGCTTCTTTCCTTTAGCGCCAGCACATACTTCATGGTACCAGCAGTTGCATTACTGACAGCTTATCAGGTTCCTTTTGGAAACTGAAACATCACTGTAATAACGTACAACACAAAATGCACATATATCGTCTTTACGAAGTGACTTCAGTCTTGTCATATCTGCTATATTCTTTTACCCTTTCTTGATCCATTTCCAATATTTTCATCCTCGTCTTGGTTTGAGTTTGTGTGAAATGTTGATCACCTGTGAAATGAGTAGATGATGTTCACATTCTCTTCCTAGAAAATTTGGTCTTCTTCGGAGTTGGTAGAATGTCTCATGTTGTCCCTTGGCGTGCTGGATGCACTTGCGGAAGTTGCAATTGAATTGCTCCGATATCCGAATTTGTTCATCAATTGAAGCCTCCTCACTATTTTCTCCTATTTTCGATGATATTTGTTCTAATTCAACTACTCCGCTCAACGAAATTGTACCATTTTTGCTAATCTGAAATGTACCACCTTGTTCATGGAAAGGGAAATAGCTGTAGATTCGTTGCCACTTACTAGATGGCAGCAAGCGTCAAACGTTACAAAATAAAAACATGTGTCCATGATTCACCAAAATTCATTGCTTTAGGTCAATCAACAAAAAGAGATGGGAAAAAGAAAAACATTCATTTTTATAAGATGTACTAAATCGACCAAAGTAAGTCAAACTCACCTGTCAATAAAGAATCTAATATCTCCAATAGTGCGCAGAAATTTCTGAAATGTGCTCCCATAGCACAAGACAGCATACGCCGCAACTTAAACCTCGTTTTCCTTAAGCGTGAACGAAATACTACCTATATCGAGAATGTATCACCCTACCATATTACTTCTACACACATGAAATATATCCAAAATGTAATTATGTTGATGACTTCTGCCCATAATGATTCAGCTAAAATAGGCTGACAAAGCTTAAACATTGAAATTTAAGTACACGCAACGTACTATTTTTTTCCTCAGTGTTATAGAAACACTTTCATCTGATAAACACAACTCAACACTTGTTTAACGAAGATAGAACGTTGAAACTGTTAAACAACTTTAGTACGTGCTTTTAATTAAGTTTTAGTGTATAAACCTTGTCAGAATATTTGAATAATAGAAACGTAAACTCAGTATCGATTTTCTTTTTAAAAGCATTTCAAATAATGTGCATATTTTTTCCATTTAGTTATGTTTTCAGATGCTATACCGACACAAAATACGTTTCTATGACGCTAGTGTACTTATTTACAAATTATGTTGTCAGTTTTTTGAATGTTAAGGTTCTTGAAAGTCGAATAGTTTGACAGCATTCCATGTTTAAGCTCCTCAGTTTTCTTAGACTTGTTGATTTGACGTAATTGCGTTGGAATTTTGTTCACCGAAAGTAGATACCTTTCTCTGAAAGACAAAATAAGAGAAAAAAGACAGCAATAGACAAGTAGATAGAAACAGAGACAAAGAATTGCGTTTTCATCTTGTTGCAAATATCATTCTACCTCTTCGTATGCTTGTTACATTTTTATAGTTCTTCTCAGAATACCACATTCCTTCCATACAACGGTGTTAACATGAAACTAATTTTGGAAGTCTCATTTCCCTCTCCTCTACATTAAAATCTCTCTTTCGCACACACACACACACTCTCTCTCACTTTCTCCGTTATTTCTCCCGTGCTCATGGCAAAGAAACAAGATTCTCCACTGTAAAGAAAGAAATGAACAACGTTTACCACACACAGAGTATTATTACATTTCTTCTTTCTCTTTTTAACGCACAACTGGTGTTATTTTCCACGAGGATGTGGTAAAGGGGAAGAAACAGAGAGAAAGGATATGGAGTCACATTCAGACACAGAGGAGAAGGAGGAAGATTTTATTATCTTTATGTAACAAACCTCCAAAGAAGACGAAGGCAAAGTGGAGTATATATATGTATAGTACCTAGTTTCTACCACAATAGTAGCGTCGTCATAAGTGTGTCTTTTTCCTTGTTACCCCCTCGTCACCTGTTGATTGTTGTTATGAACGGAAGAAGAAACATCTGCATACTTACTGTCTTATTTCTTTTTGGTCTCCTTCCTGCAGGCACAATCATTTTTGCAGAAACAATTTAAAAATTAACATGCGTCGTTGGTGAGGATTGCATTACCGAGAATATTTAGTCCCTTGTTAGTATTACCATCTGTAACTACAGGTACATGATGGGTATTGTGAAATGCTATTAAGAGGTTCACTAGATTTAAATTATAATAATTTCTCAATTACCACAGATTCACAGCAAAGAAACGAGGATGCATTTTCTGTGTTTAGGTTTGTGATTATCTTCCTTTTATTGTGGTTAGTGTTTAACTGCTTGAGGCCATATTTCTCATCCTTTTGATTAAAATCATGCATGTTTTACATTCCCCGATCCATGCTTACACAAAGGCTAAAAAAGACTAAATGGCTACATTTTGTTAGTTTGGACGTCTGATCTATTTAGTTTCGATTTAACTGCTAGAGTAGATTAAACTGTATTTAACTATATCGCTTAAACAACTCACAATCCTTGTACTAAAATGAATCTCAACCCCTCTTTCCAGACAGAGGGTACAACACTCTAAAAACGGTCGTCATGTTCCTACCAATCCTCTAAAAACGGTTGGTAGGGAAAATACGCATATAAAAATATTTCTGGTATGTAGTGAGACATTCGAATGACAAGGAACATCCTTATTTTAGGAGTCCATTTTCAAAGGGTTATTTGTTAAAAAAAATAATTGAAATTCAGATATTATCATTGTTGAGTTCATTTTATCATTTTCTAATACGTTGGTAAAATGTTTGCATTTCCAAACCGTTTCCAAAATAATTTAATTATCGTAAGAAATTATAGGACAAAATCATAATTAACAGTATAAGTTGAATATTGATTGTTTTATCTTTTCCAATATCAAGAAGTTAAACTAATACTTCTCCAACTTTCTAAGATATTTATACAGTAGCTACACATTGCCCCTATATTTGTAAAATAGGAAGTGTATAACAAGTGATTTTGTCAATTTCCCAACATTTATGGCGCTTGGACAAGGACCAGTTTCTAAATGAACGCCTCATTTAATCTAACATTGAGATATTTCTTCCACTTTAGCAGCGGGTAAGTGTGACTGAGAATAATGTCAATTAGTTAATATTCTTATTGAATAATCCGTAATAAAAATAGTAATTAATATATTGTATAGCACTTAAATTTTAATGAGCATTTGCATTTTAAATAAGCGCCCAATTCAACTAACATCCCGATACACAATTTCCTATTTTGGAATCTCAAGATAATTGAAGGATGTTTCTAGTTGAGTTTCGAGTAACTGTGATAGGGCAAGCCAGTTTAATATGAGCAGGACGAAGCTTATACTGAATATCTTCCACGTACATTGCGTAAGAGCGAAACAACGAAGTTGGTAGCCTTGTTTGGAATTTCGTGGTTTACGAGAGTGGAGCACAAGCTAGTGTGCTGCTATTGTTGTGTAAGAAAGGAGAAGCTTAAACATACGCACAATTAAAAATGTATATATTTTGAGATATAGTTAAATCAGGGCAATGGAAAATAAGTTACAATGAGGCATTCATTCTTTATATAAAATATATCACTTAATTTATAGTCACTTCCATCTAGGAACACAACGCCAGTCGTTTGTTCACTTCTTTGTGATAAACATAGTTGGAAATTACAGTGCATTAAAAAACCACTACCAGTCGGTAAAATATGAGCTTTTAAATTTAGTTTAATATAAACATGTACAAATTTACTGAAAATAACGAGAGAAATGAACATGAGGAGCTTTAGCAGGTATTAACGAAAGCAGAAAATCTGTAATGACATAATAATTTGTAGATGGAATTTAGTACCTCCCCCAAATGAATCAAAAACTATTACTTTCTAAAGTAAGCCCATATGCAGCAGATGTTACTAAGCAATATTTCTTAGAGTATACGAATGTATAGGCCTACTTGACCATTTGTAAAGTAAACTAACCTAACGTTGTCTAACATAAAGTCAGTAATAGTTACAATATCACGATTCATAGGCCTAAGAACTACCAAATTATTTGGAAGAGATACTAAAAAGCAGCCTAATTTGTAATGAAACGGATGACAAAGGCTGCACTCGTTTAGTTCATAATCAACCTAGCCTATTATGTTAGGCCATTGTCGTTAATTTCCGGTTTAGGTCCTATTACTAGACTCTTGATCATCCTACAACAATGTGTGTAACTGGGAGTCTATGCGAACCTCAGTGCTGCCTATCCCAAGTCGAACCTTCCCCCAAATCATAAGCATAATAGTTAATATCCTATTGTAAATGTTATATTTTACTGAAGGTTTAACTCCAGGTAGGGCTAAAGATGTAGTGTTTCTGTTCCTTTGTTGTTGTTTTTTGTTGTTGTTGTTGTTGATTAACGTAATTCACATTTGAAGTTTTTTTTTAAGACTTGCAATGAAAAAGGTCTAAGCTACAATTTCAGTTTTGTCAAAAAATGGCCAATTACTCTTCTACCTCTTGGGGAAGAAAAGTCTAATTGTCAATTTTTGCCTTTTTTTTGTTGACAAAACTGAAACTGTGGCTTACTAGACTTTTTTCGTCACAGGTCTTCATTTTCACATTCACAGGACTAATGTTTGACTGTATGTTTCACGAGCATGAGTGGCTCTTTTTTGGTAATTATTGTAATCTTTAATTGTATTACCTTTTATTTTGTATGTTCTACTGTTCTTTTATTATTTTTCACTTGTATTGGGTGTGCAGATATTGACACAGAATGGTGCTCATATATGCCCTATGCAGTGCTCATATTACCCTTGTACCATGGGAAATATGAACACAGTACACCTAGCTTACTTTCCTCTTCATTACTTGGAAACCAGAGTATGTACAACTCTGTACTTTCTAGCGTTGTTCAAGGAAGAATTTGTCTTACTTTTAGTTATATTTTGAAATTTTTGTAATAGAGAATTTTTGAGATACAATCGTATTTTCATTAACTATTCTCATATTCACTTAACTTCCTCTATAGCAATGTAGAATTTTATAAAATTGGGCTCCACCTCTTATCTGCAAGAACCGTAACATGTAATTATAATTATTGAAACTTACGAATTTGTAAAGAATCTAGCCATGTGTTCTGTTTTTAAAAATAATTTAACTTGGCGGCTGATCTACTGTCATTAAATTATTCCTCACTCGGAACCCGCTTCAGTGAAATAAAGTAAAAGCGTTCATGAAAAGTGACAATTGACTAGCAATTATGTATGGATCAAATTTTTAAGACCTGAAATAATGAGTCACCCTTTGATTATATCCAATTCAGTGGCCCTAATATTCCTCCTGAGAAAATACATCAATACCTTTCCTTATATCACTAACATTCTATCAAGCAGATTTTGTAGTAATCTTAACAGAGTGCAGGCTTACTGCTAGTAGTAGTAGTAATATTAATTAGTTACTCCGTGGCTTACGGAACTCGCAAGTTCATCGCCGCAGTAACAAATGTTCTCCATAGGAGTATACCCTGAGCAAAATAAAACTAGTTTTCATCACACACACACGTACTTCTCGAAGATCTCTTATAATATTATCGTCCCAACGTCGTCCCGATTTTCCCAATGGTCTCTTTCCCTCCGGCTTACTAACTACGCTGTAATATCATCTTCGTTTCTTCTTCATTCGAGTTACATCGCTTGCCCACCTTTGTCGTCGTGATTTCATTATTCTTACATCAGGCGAGTCGTAAAGTCCGTGTAGTTCTTTATTATGCAGACCTCTCCATTTCCCAGTTATCTCGTCCCGTTTTGGCCCGTATACCTTTCTGAAGACCTTATTTTCAAACACTCGTAATTTATGTTCATCTGTTAGGGTTTTACTCTAACTTTCGCAAACTTAAAGTATTACCGGCAGAATAAAAGTTCTGTATATTATCAACTTCTAATTTCTTCATATTAATCGCGAGGTTAGGAGTTTCTAGACTGACATGCATTGCCCGATGTTAAACGACTTTTTACACCTTCCGTAACCTCATTTTTGCTTGTTACGTATGCTCCCAAGTATTAAAATTTGTTTATTTTCTCTATGTTCTCATTCTTAATTGTTACGTATCTATTTCCTTCTTTCCCTGTGTTTCGGCTTGCTATCATGTATTTTGTTTTCTCTATTTTTACCTGTAGACCAATCTCATCCCATGCTTCTACTAAAATATCGGTGTTACTTTGTAGTGCATCTATACCACCCGCTAATAAATCTACATCATCAACATACACGATCAGTTGATTCGAGACATTCAATGTTAGTCCCTTTTGATCTTTTATTTTCTGAATCGCATATTCTAATGTAAAATTTAACAGTAATGATGACAAGGCATCATCTTGTTCCAATCCGTTGCGAATCTCGAAATTACCTTACTATTATTACCTATCCGTACTCTGATTATGGGGTCGCTGAGGCACATCCTCACTAGTTGAACAAGTTTTCTAGGAATTCCAAATTATACCAGAATATTATATGGTTTTCCTTTTGATAGTCATATGCTTTCATGAAATCAACGAATAACTCGTGAACAGTCCTATTGTATTCCCATTTCTTCACTAAGATTTGTCTCAAGGCGAAAATCTGGTCCAATGTGGATCTATTTCTTGCAAATCCATATTAGTGATCGTCAATTATTTCATCTACGTGAATGCTTAGGCGAGTTAGCAGTATATTACCCAAAATATGTAACATGTTGGGAGTAATAATATTCCGTGGTAATTATTACAGTCTGATTTAACTCCTATATTTTTTTGGCTCAGTGAAATACAATAAGTGTAAACACACACAAAAAGAAATCGTCTAAAAGGAGCCAACGTGAATTACATGGGCTGCTTAATAAATTTGAAACATTACTGATAACACTGCTCATAGGTTGACAAATACTACAATAAGCTCATTGTATGTATTTATTATGAAGAACGGTACTTCTTCGAGTGACGCTAGCTCAGAAACGAGTCTGTTAGCGACACTCGCATATATACAGCTAATTTCGTATCTAGCGAACTAAAAGCCCGAGTTTGATGCTTGAGCTTGCATTTGCAAGCTCTTTCTCATACTAAAGCACAGAAAAATAAATGGGTCGGTAGGACCTCCCTGGGATCCTCTAGAGCGGCTCGAAAAAAATCAAAATTTCGCATTTCTGATTATAGCACTGACTACAGACCATATATATGGCCGAAACTAGCGGAATCGTAATCTACGCTTCAATACCTTGCAAACGGTGTATATCATGTCAAAATCAGTAAAGGGGGTCAAAAGGTATAACTTTTTTTTAGCCCAATCACAGAATTTTCACAGATGATAGAAAGGAGTGTATGTCATTCTGTATGTCTTTTTGCTTTAGCCCTAAATGGTTGGTACCAGGGGGTTTTGAGGGTCAATTGCCGGCCCCATCATGTTGGGGTAAATCGAAGCTTTTTTTTATATGAGTTACTGTTTTCGAGATACAGAGACTACCATGGTCCAAAATGGATCTTTTCTATGAAAACTTTATTTAGTTCACAATGGTTCGTGGTGTCTTAAAATTTTGCAACGTTAATTTAACTCATTTCCCGACGTCATAGAATGATGAAATTTTGCACAGCGATGTAAGTCGGATGACAATAAAATATTCCATTGTTACTTTTATATGTTTATATACTTTAAAAGCATATTTTAATATTTCTTTTGATACGGACTTCTCTTTCCTAAACTAAACACTTTCTGCAATGCTCTTGGGTTTTACTGGGTGCAGAACACGTTAGATTTGGTTCACAAAACACTACCTTGAAGAAACGTATCCGAACACCGAAATAACTAAAAAACATAATAAAAACCTTTTTTTAAAGACATACTTTTCTTAAACAACCCTTACTTATCATCATAATATTCAGCCCTTATCTATGAATTGCTGGATAAAGACCTCCTTTTTTTTTCTCTATGTATCTCGGTTTGCTGCTATCCTAACCCATGTAGCTCCTGAAAAACGCTTGATTTCATCTACCCATCTTGCATTTGGACGTCGTTCCGGTCGTTTCTTTTCTCCGGGAATCCAATGTAGTACATTTGTCATCCATCTTCCAACTGTTCGTCTAGATATGTGACCGACCCATCTCCACTTATTCTTATTTGAAGTCTTGATTATAGCTTCTACTTTTGTTTGTGTGCGAATCCAGTCGTTTGTCTTTCTGTCCGTCCTGGTTATTCCGAGCATGCATCTCCCCATTGCTCTTTGTGTAACTCTTAAGCTTTGAGTCGTTTGCGTATTCAATGTCCAAGTTTTACAGTCGCACATCATCACAGGTAAGACACATTGATTATAAACTTTATGCTTCAGACACATTGGTAGTTTGCTTTTGAAAATAAAGTATAGTCTTTTGAAGGAGCTTCAGGCAATTTTACATCTTCTATTTATCTTATCAGTCAACTTGGTATTCGATGTTTTGAGCTGGCCTAGGTGAACATATACTCATCAACTATGCCTATTGTCTATCCGTTAACTTTTATTACCATCTTTACAGCATGATGATTGCACATTAGTTTTGTTTTGCTTTCTAGTTCTTCTGCACTTTAAGTAAACAGGATCCGAACAAAAACACCAGAGGTGCAAAAAGTGGAGCCAAGTTCTCTAGCCAAGCTCTTCAAAGGTGTGAAATGGGAGACGGATGAGCCAAGTTCCTTGGTGACAGCATGTAACAGGAACAAAGAAACTTGGCGCGAGCTGGCAAAAGCCTTAGGGTTGGTGGCGGTGGACGTAGTGGGTTTTAGGATCCAAACCACCATGGACATGTATATGGTACTTATTTTGTAACTTTTCTATCTCTTTTATACTTTTGCATAATATTTGTGTCTTTTTTTTCTGTTACTGTAGGGCAACAAGCTCTTCTATATGTAACCATTATTTATGTAAAAGAATTGTATAGCTTAATGCAACCCTACACTAAACAATAAATAATAATAATAATAATAGCTTGAGGATCATGAACCTTGCCACCTCGCGCCAAGTTCCTTTCTTCCTGTTACATGCTGTCACCAAGGAACTTGGTTCATCCGTCTCCCATTTCACACCTTTTTAGGGCTAAAGAACTTGGCTCCACTTTTTGCACCTCTGGTGTTTTTGTTCGTATTTCACAGCTTTTTGTACGTGTATAATATATATACTCCCTCGCTCGGCCTCGTTTAGGTCCTCGCCCCCCGTAGCTGGCTGCGTCCCCAACTTCGAGTTTTTGGGTACTTACGCCCCTTTATCGTAACCACTCTCCAGGACAGTGTGCTTCCATACCAACCACTCGTGGGAATGAGATATTTATTGAAACATAGGGAAGCTTTGCCATATTTATTGTAACCTACTTGTGATGATACAGCAAATTTGCTTCCTGCTGGCGGCCCTAAAATCCACCACCACCAACCCTAAGGCTCGAACATCATATGGTGTTTTGCTCGGATTTCACAGCTTTTTATACGTGCATATATATACAGGGTGGGTCGCTGGGTGGTGCGGCCCAGAATTCCGTGTGCGCCCCAACTTCAAATTTTTAAGGCTACGCCCTCTTTATTGTGATCAGACTTTCTGGGGACAGCGCCCCATGCTGTGCAGACCTTTTCCCATATAGCCTCGGGGGCTGCACGCTCATAGCGGTGGTTTGATCTATTTATTGAAACAGTTTCGTGATGGTACACCTTCATACCAAATTTCGTTTCTAGAGCTCGAATGGAGTGGAAAAAGTTTTTGTGCGGTCATTTTGATCCAAGTTAACAACTTTTTCAAAAATGTAAATTATTCCTAAACTACTCTTGTTAATACACCTTTATGCCAAATTTCGTATCCCTTGTTCAAACGTTGTGGAAAATGGATTATGAAGTCAGCCATTTTGGATTCAAAATGATGTTTTTGCAGATATTTTGTAATCTACTAGTGTTGATATACCGTCATACTTCGAAATTTCATATTTCAATTTTTAACATCTTTTTTCTTACAGAACTTCAAAATCGCTGATTTCGCAATAAACTCTTGTTCCTGTATAGCATGC
>JAGDQP010025401.1:0-26943 GCA_022664845.1 Lepisma saccharinum | reverse complement strand
AAAAAACGTTTCTGAATGCGGCTGGCCGGGTGTTATGAGAGATAGCACGAAGTGCAATCTTCAAAAACAGTTTAACGAGAGTTCGAGACTGAAAGAGTTCAAAAGAGCACTGCCTAGTGTGAAAAATATTGTGCGGTACAGGAAATTCAAGGGATGGGAAGCATCTGTGATCTTCCGCGAACTGACTGGCCACCGGTAGTGGAAGAGTCTGTTGAAGTAATGTAAGAGATACAGGCGTTTCCTGTTCGTTTGCTAATTTACACCACGTCAATGCAGATTAAGAAACTAAGTGAGTTTATCTGTAGGATGCCGCAAAACGCGTATCTCTACGTAAAATAATATGTATTATAATGTTCTATAATTAGGGAAAGATTTTATGACCAATTATGAACATCTTATTACATGTATTAAATAATGAGCATTAATTTTTCAATTTCATTTGTAATTTATGTATTCTATTCCATCTATTATTTTGCAGGCCTTTGTATTTACCACTTATGTCCATGATAACCGTAGGAAGCTTCAGCATATCAAGTAATATAGCAGCACAAACAAGTACTTCTGTTCTTCGTTTCATAGCAGAAGATGCAGCTCTCTTTATATCAGATAAAGTGAATGTGAAGACTGTAGACTTAAGAAAGAATTACGTGTGTGTGATTGATCTCGGTCTTTTCGAACTGTCGTTAAGACTCTGTGAAAATAAAGAATCCAAAAGCCCAAAGGTAGATCTTCGTGCATCCAATAATGTTCTCCACATAAGAACTTGTGCCGATTCTGCTAAAGCTTTGACTGAATTATTGACATATTTTGCTTCGGACGGGGATCTTTTAGGAAATAGTTGTAGTGAAGACAGTGAAGAAGGTGTAACGCTCAGTGTTCAGACGGGAGATGTTGTTATGGACAATATTAACAACGTGACCAATCTCTCTAAGTCACAAGTTGAACATGTACATGACATGATGGAAGAAGCCATGAAGGAAACCAATGGAATTAAAGCGCATAAAAGAACTTGTAAGTACGCCTTAATGCACATCAAACGTGCGTTAGTGCTTTATGTTGAATGATTTTTTATCCAAACTCTTTAAGAAAGTTAATTTTGGAGAAATTCTCGCACAATGTGACAACACAGAACCAATAGTCATGATGAACAAACCGTTCTTATGTGCAATGAATATTTGTTCGGTAATGCCACATTGTACAAATTTAGAAAAGTTTCTCATCGATAGCAAACGTTCGTTACTGCGGCAGTAAACTTGCGAGTTCCGTACGCCATTTTTTTTAAATCTCAGTATACTTTAAAGGTACATCAGTGTAAATTTCAAATGACACGTATACCTTAAGTGTTCTTCAAACAAATACTTTGTGTGTGCAGTCTTGTTGCATATAAATTTTAACCGAGAGTTTGTCCTGATTCCCACGTGGTTGCTGTACCGTTAAGCAATCAGCAGTAGGGACAACTTGAACTTCAATACGTGTAGCTTTATCATCTTTCCGTACACGTTGTATTTGTATGAAGAAAAATTAAAATTGATTTATTCGAGTTGCAATATTTACAAAAACAATTTTCAGTTAAGTTTCGACACGGTACCTTAAAGCAATTAGATTCTTACACATTCTGCATAAACAAAACTTTCCAGCACTTTTTGTTTCCTTTGATCTAATGATATTAATGTCTTAAACGAGCTGGTGAGCTGCTTCGGAAGGGACCTGTACTTTTTGCTCAAGTGGGTTCCGAAGCACTCCGTTCAATGACCCCAGTGGGACTTTGAACCCGTGATCACGCGCACAGAAAGCGAGCGCGCTAACCCCTCGGCCATCCCGCTGTCAGGAATTTTTGTATTTCATTATTTATGATTTAATTAAGAATATCTTCGTATATGTTGTTCTTGCATTCTTTAAGATCACTAGTTCGAAGGAGCGACAATGTATCGTACATTTGTTCGTAATAATTCTAGTTACAAAACGCAAATGTAGATTGTTTTTTACACTTGTAGTTCTGTTGTAGTTCTGATATGCAGCCAGGATATTCCAAATGATAGATGATGATTCCAACTTGTTTGTATAATACCTATGTTTGTGCGTATCGTTAAATTCCTGAACTGTGTTGGAGCCATTATATTATAATCAATCCTCCTGGCTCCTATCGCATAATTACTCCTTTCGGGTTTGGTGTTTGATCTCCCGTGATCAGCGCAGAGCGTGCTGAATTTGGCAAAGTATGTCGCAGTTATTTCAATGGCACAAATATACAACACAGTGTATATTCAACTACAGTATTAAATTATGTCGTCTGTTCAATATAACTTTGAAGAGAAACAGCATAATAAGTTTCAAGCCATAACTTATACAAAATCATCGGGTTCTTCCGTTTATTATTCTCTTCCACGAAATACAATTTACCATGGGATAAACGCACCAACCTAATACTTACATTTGATTGTATTACTATTACGCAGACACTGTTGTGTCGTGTGACCGGTGACTGAAAATATAAAGTAGCCGAGCGGGCCAGGAATCTACTTGACCATATTTTGAGCCTGGTTGTTGGAAGAAAATTTGCTATCTAAAGTTTTTCCTAAATCTTTACCTGTGGTATCTTTGGTTAGTACTAATAATTTATTTTATTTTGTAGCGTCACCGTCTTGGAAGGAGAAACAAAGAGGTGTTGAAGTTTTCTTTTTTCCTGATGAAAATCATCCTATTATCAATTCAAATAAATCCCATGCACAGACTCAAGATTTAAGTCAGAACTACATGTCTCACGCTGATTTGGATTGTAATGCAGAGGAGGTAATGGATAACACGGATGAAGAATTTTGTATTTTAGAAGACGATCCAGGTAGTGGAATTATGGTAAGCTGTTATCTACTACGTTTGAATACGTAACGATCGTACAAATAGAAGAGTTTACTACAGATCCAACCTTGAATTTAAAGTGGGGTCTCAATTGCCATTTTATATGAGTCCCCACTGGGTGACTCTGTATTAGAAGCCAGTTGGTTATTCACTCGCCTGCGAATGCTTCCATATTGTTTAATAATCTTGTATTTAGGAAAATACAAAAAGACTTATTAAATTATTACCAGAAAAATTTAACTTATAAGATTCTCTTTTAATTCTCAAATTAATTCTGTTATTTGTGATGAATGTGCGTGGTAAATGGACAAAGTAGACGGTGGATGCAATCTCCAGAATTTTGTATATGTTTCAGGTACTGCAGGAAAGGACTATGCGTGAAAATTTATTATCTTTGTGTAATACCTTTTTCTTATCCTTTCATATACTACAGACAGAGGTTTCTCTATCTATTTCTTGTGCCGGTATTTTTATAACCATACCACTATGCTTATAACATGTTTCTAGATCCGCCCCTCCTCCTCCGCTTCCCATAATTCAAAACTTCATTAGCTGGCCTGACTTTTTCTTCGCTTTCTTTTTATATAACAAACCAAATGGATAATGTTCATTAAAGAGAAGATCCCCATCAACCTATGCCGTAAATGTTTTCTTGTTTCGCGTAAAGCGTGGATATGAAGAGAAACCAGTAGGTATGTGGACGAGTCTTACTCACGGGATGTGAGTTGTTTTGTATTGGGGGTGGAGGTCCTCTTAGTTTTCTTATTCTAGTCTACTTTTATAACTTATCGCGACTTCAAGGTTTTTTTTTTTTTCTTAAAGAAAAAAGAAATTGTAAAGCATAAAGTATTATGGTGGAAGATAACTTAGTATTTTGATTAATATCCAGGGTCTATGGAAATAATCATTGTTGTTGTGTGCTGTCAATTTTGTAAAAATTGCTTTACTTCTTTCTGTTTTAAAAAGAGTATTTATTTTCCTTTTCAGCCTGAAAGTGGTGAACCTGAAATTCGGATTTTGTCACAAGAACCAATTCGTGTAGTAGACAATCACTTTACAGTTCCTCTTGGAAAGACGGATCTTTTGAAAGCACCAAAGCATTTTCCTGTCGCCGTATTATGCTATACATTACGAGAAATGTCTGTGATCTGGCATATGTATGGAGGACAGGATTTTGCCACAGTCCCACCGAAACACCAAAGTAAAAAACATGTGAAAATAGAAGAGAAAGGAAACACAGAAGGGTAAGCACTTCAAACTGATTACTTTGTATATCTTAATTTCTTAGAACAACACGAACGTATTTTTTTTTTTAAATGAATTGGTCGTTCCTGCTTTTTGTACCCCATTATTTTAAATTAAAAATATTAATTAATGTAAGTAAAATGTTAATTTTGCAGGATTACACCACCTCCAGTGCCCTTCAGTTCTGGTCATTATAGTTTCTCGAATTCCAATAAGTATCCTGTAGATGTTGTTACCTTCTCCAAGTCTAGTCCACACGAGGTAAGAATAGTTTTGTTTATACATTAATCAGGGCTGTGGAGTCGAAGTCGGAAGCAATTATTGATTTGCTGGAGTCAGAATCGACGAAAGAATATACCGATTCCGAGTCCTATTAAATGAAAATTGTAATATAATTCGTTATAAAGATTAAAATTTCCCATAGGAGGATGCCATGATCAGTGGGAATTAGAGGAAGTGGCGCCGTGGGTTCTGAGTTCATTGTTGCGTAAAAGAACATGCATCTGTGTATTAACACGTTCGCTGCTGCGAGCGCCAATTGACGCCCCGAGTTAAATTTTGTCATATACGGTGGACCGCCGATTGGCGCTTTGCGCACTGTTTGATTCAACCTCCCGCCATTTTGTACTTGCGCAAAGTTGCTCAACTGTTGCACAATGTTAGTTAACCTCTTAAGCGAAGAATTTGTCAACTGAGGCCAAACGCCTGTTGGGGAATTTTTTACGCTTAATTTAAAGGAAATTTTGGACGTTTAGTTAAATAACTATAGCATTAGCACTATTCATCCGAGGATGATGGCTCATACCTTATTCTCTTCAAAATGAAACAAGCTTTCCAATGGTATCACCGGCATGTGTACATCATGTACGCAGAAAAGAAAAATTAGGATAATTCGGGAAATTTTCCTCCCAAAAATACCTTATTTGAAGTTTTGCGCCCTCTGGAGCGGCCCTGGGTAAGAATATAAGAATACACGATCATAATGAACCTTGAAAAATACTGAGATATAGGCAATGCGTGTTGCAAATTTGGTTCCGATATCTTCAATAGGTATGAGGGAAAAAAATTACCAATGCTCTCTGTATACACGAAACCGAACCTATAATCTAACATATAAATAGAACATAACATAATATTTCCAAACACAACACTATTCAGCCGAGTATCATGGTTTGTACGTCATTCTTCTCAGAATAATATAGGCTTTCAAATGTACAACTGCACGTGTTACTAAAAATCCCTTTTGGTAACTTTGGGACCCTCTGGATCGACCTTGGATATAGGTATCCTATTATAATTACCTTCAAAAATACTATGGTATGGTATTCACATGGTACATCCGCATTTCCCATGGCAAGTGCTAATCCAACAGGGAATAAGTTTTTCTTCTTTTACCTTACTTTGATAGTAAGGGAGTTGAACAATATATCCTGCAATTCAAGAATGAAGGTGAACTTTCAACAAATTAAAATGTGTTTCTTGAATCTAATTCTTTGGACGAATCAGTACCTGACAGCGATCAGAAAGTAGCGAAAGTAAAAAATGATGATTGCCAACCAGTTTGGTACGATATTCTAAGTACTAAATATTTTTTGATAAAGTAAACGAGCTTCTAGTATCTGTCCCATGATAAAAATTAAAATTTGGATTATTTTGAATTGCTATTGGATGGTGATTTTCTCGGATCATTTTCAAACAGACACCCTTTATGATTAAACGAAGGAACTTCAAAAAAGAAACGAATCATATGGGAAAAAGAAAACGGGACACCATCTAGTTATCTATCATTATAAAACTTCCCCTGGAAAACATGTGAAGTATGTTTGAAGCTCTGTTTCAAGGACTACCACAAATGAATATAATACTGTGGGTATATTTCCAGGTTTCATTGTTTTCTAAAGTTTTTAGAACTTGTTAACTGGAACTTAAATGTAAATACTTTATTCAACATTTAGTAATGGCTTCTTTCCTTGAAAGATAATGAAAGGCGCCAAATGGCGTCCTTCAACGTTTGGACATTTAAAAGCGTTTCTATGTAGTAAGATGCAGATACTTTCGTACAGTGATGCAAAATTAATAAAATAACTAACTAGCTCTGTGGCTTACGCAGGCTCATCCCCGCAGTAACCATCAGCCATTGGATTCTGTCCTGGGCAACATCAAACCAATTTATCTCGAACTGTACCTCTCGAAGATCTCTTTTAATATTGTCATCCCAACGGAGTCTCGGTCTCTTTCCCTCCGGCTTACCAACCAAGATAGCATATACGGGGTAATCTTTGTTTTTTCCATCCGAGCTACAAGACCTGCCCATCTTAGCCCTCGTGATTTCATTAGTTTTATAATGTCCGGTGAGTCTGTGGAGTTATCATTATGTAGTCTCCTCCATTCTTCGGTCAGCTCGTCCCGTATACCTTTCTCAAAACCTTATGTTTATCTGCTTGGGTCGTACTCCAACTTTTGCAACCGTAAAGTGTTACCGGGAGAATAACTGTTTTGTATATTTTTAATTTCAGAAAATGAATAAAATAAAACACCAGGGTAAGGTATTGCCAGTAGCTACTTGGCGCTCGTAGCAGTGAACGTGTTAAGGAGACGTCCTGCGAGGCAGTTGTGTACTTATAGCGGTTAGTTGTTGACTTACTGCGGACAATATAAACTATGTGTTTTCACAAAGTACGTATCTTAAATATTAATTGTGGTCTTCCCCTTAACAGAATATCTGTATCTGCACTTCTGCGGAAGCACTTTTCGCCATGTACCTGGTGGATTTTTCAGCGCAACAAGAATTTTAAGGATAAAAGTGTTCTCTTGTCTGTATTACTGTAATTTAAAAATGTAAATCAAGCTTGAAAAGATTGCAAGTACGTTAAAAGAATTAAAAAGATTGCAGATATAATTCACAGTTATACACACTACAGATTTAAATTACAGTTATAAACACTAGATACAGTTCTTACATATAAAATTATTGTTGCGCTGAAGAAGTCATCAGGTAAATTGCGAGTGAAAAGTGCTTCCGCATAAATGGCTATATTCCGTTAAGGAGACGACAGCAATTAATATTTAGGATACGTATTTGTGATAATACATTCGTTCTCCGTGGGACAATTTGTTTCTTTCCAGTTTCAAAGATAAGATATCAATAATTTACATTATAACAATCGTGTATCTGCAGCGTCAATTATTTACATTATAATAATCGTGTATCGATTATTAAACTCTATTTCTTGTCATCAGTACATGCTAACACGAAATGATGTGCTTCTACTTCGACTTACTAAATTAGTAGTGTTCAATTTCATTCATTAGGTAGTCGCTCAAAATAATCTTCTGTGGCTCAATGAACAAATACTTGACTGATTAAATGCCTTGTACGTTGCTGCTGTCAATTAATGTAGGATATTTATATATTTCGTCTAATTACAAATACAGTTGTCTGAATCGGTGGTGTTATAGATTAAAGAGTCCGAGCCGAAGCTTCTGTGTACCGACTCCGCAGCCCTGATTGATATTAATGAAGGCAATTATAACTTTGCTATTTTTTTAACATCAGAAGATTTATTTTTATTCATGAATGACTGTTATCAAATGTAAACAGCGTTTCCGATCGGTCCAATAAGCAGGGCCGGATTTATTCGTGTAGGCACCCTAGGCCCATGATTGCCAGCGCCCCAGCCTGCTCCCGTTCTTTTCCCCATGGGCGGATTTATGGGGGACATGGGGACATTGCCCAAGTCATTTCAGAATATTTTTAAATGGTTCATTCTAAATTATAACTTCTAAAATATCCCCCCTCCCAGGGTCTCTCTTGTAAGTCCGCCCATGCTTTTCCCCTTCCCACCTTCACTTTATGACAAATTACTCTCCTCCGTCCTCTCGCCATTTAATAATAATACTAATAATAGAGCTAATAATTATTTAACTGCTAATGTGGTTATTTACAGAATGTTTCTATTTTCACTGGCCTCCATATCGGTAGGGCTTTACATGAGATACTCACATAAGCAGCAATGGTAAAATCACATTTCCTCCTCGCTCTCTAACATACGTGGGCGGGCCCAAAAGAAACCGGAATCGTTCTCTGGTGGGCGGATCCGTTGTAGTACATGCTTCCGCCGCTAGATTCCTCTTTCTGGGACCCTTCTGCATCAGTCTACCCATCAGCGTTATTGAGTGAAGTCGTGCCACGTAGTAAATTTTTTTGTGAAGCGCCTCGGC
Organism: Lepisma saccharinum; assembly: GCA_022664845.1. Classification (NCBI taxonomy): domain Eukaryota; kingdom Metazoa; phylum Arthropoda; class Insecta; order Zygentoma; family Lepismatidae; genus Lepisma; species Lepisma saccharinum. The sequence goes on along the minus strand of JAGDQP010025401.1, from coordinate 18,621 downwards.
GATTTTTGTGATGACTGAAAAGTGTAAACAACCCGTGCGGGTGTGATATTCTGTTTTGTATTTGAGAAACATCTAATGCTTGAAACGACTTTCATAAAAGCTGCTCTGAAAAAAAAAAAAAACTAACTAACTTACTTACTTTACGAGTGGTTTTCCTGTTTCGATTTCACTTGAAGACCAACCTCTCTCAGGGTGACCCTTGACCTCCCGAAGGAACGAAAACATGACCCGAATTCGTGGACTGATTATGGAAGACCGTTGCAGCACCACTGACGAACTTGTTGATTTGTTTGGTGCGCCTTGGAGTTTCTGGCAACGGACTTTGTGCAAGGGCCTCACCGGGACACAAAACCTTGATTGTGAAATAATTTTTAACTGAAAACAACATGATCTAGCTTTTCCACCCGCCATATTCACTCGGTCTCCCTCCGAGTGACTTCGTTTCGTTTCCCTGAATTTAAAAAAAAACTCAAAAGAAAACGTTTTGCAGATATGGAAGAGGTGAAGTAAAAATGAGGGAGCCATTAAAATGCATCTATTGGCAAGAGTTTCACGACTGCTTCGAAAATGGAAAACACGTTTAGACCAGTGCTTTGTATCAAATAGACAGTACTTTGAAAACGATTCAAGTTGTAACACTCACAACTAAATACACAATTTTTTATTTCAAAATTTCCGGTTTCTTTTGAGTCCCGCCTCGTACATTATTTAATCCTTTTTGCCACTTCTCTTTATGTAGGGGAAAAAAGAAGTTTAGGTTTGCAGAATTGAACCCTGCAGGCTATCTATCAGTCGCTCTCAGTCCACCCGTCAATTCGTTGCTCCCAAAACTAAAAATTTTAAAGTTACAAAATACCTACAAATCGACAAAAGCAACTCTAAATCATCATTCTGTACGTTGAATACGTGGGCAGCTCTTTGAATGTTAAACATCATCTCCGGGAATATTTATCTCCTGAATTAGGTTAAGTTACAGAGAAAACTAAGGCTTGTTTCTACTGTCATAAAAGCCAGGTTAGAATATTTTTGAAAATTTTTAGGTCTTTAACCATCAGTGGAGCAGACCGAGATATGATATGAGAGGACAGAGGCCGCCAATCTTAGTTAAGGTACCATCCCCAGTAGCACACAAACGTTGAGAAATGGCGAATTCAACGTTAATCCCGCTATGTAATTTTAACGTTGTACGCGTATATGTACTGAAATGTCCACCTTTTCAAGAGTTTATTCGACGTTTAGAATCAACATAGTTTTGACGTCAAGAAGTGGAGTATTTTGGAAAAGTTTTTGTAACTTTGTATTTGTCATGACGCTGGGTGACTAATAGAGCTACCTGAATAAAGAGGCAGCGAACTCCGGTCACGAAAACCGGCATTAAAGGCGAGGAGGAGCCGAGATGCTGACCACATCTCACCTCTACGGCATGAGTGCCAAAGCCGGCTGGTAGGCCTGGGCACTTAATGGGCAGTTGTCGTGCCACGGGGTTTGTTTTGTTTTAGTCTATATACATGAATTTTACTTCAGAAAAAGTTTTCGTAATATAAAAGGAATATTAAAATAGCAGTTACTCGCTAGCTGGCTTCATAGGTGAGTGGTTATCGTGAAGAGCTACTAACGACGAGTGCGGAAAGTTCCAGCTTCGAATCCTACTGCATACGCGTGGAATATTTACAAACTCAGTGCTCTTTTTTGGTCAAATGCAAAACATGTTTTTTGAGCCGTTGATTAGGTGGGCAAAAAAAAAAAAAAAAATGCTCATCGACCACTTCTCGCCGTTGAAGACTACATTGATTCTAAACGTTGATAACCTCATCTAACAGGCGGACATTTATATGCATATACAAAGTTAAAGTTACGTAACAGGACTAACGTTGAATCCACCGTTTTTCAACGTTTGTGTGCTACTGGAAATGCTGACGTTCGTGGTGGTGAAACTGAAGGAACCGCAAAACAAACTGTAGCGTAAATTACGCCATCATGCATATAGAGTGCTTCAACACAATACCTGTCGCCCATTGACAGGGAATGACTGCCTCGTCCTATATGTAGCATTGGCTAATATTATTGGTGTGTACAAAGGCAAACATAGGAATAAGTAATACTTCTAATATAAGTACTACTATTTGTCTTACTATTTTTAATATAAATTAACCTAACTTTAAGTTACCTGAAGTCAGTTATGTACGAGAGGTCTCCTGGGTCAAAGGTGATTGTATTTGGCGGTTCCCCTACATGATGCGTAATGGTTTTTGCTAAATATATTTTTCGTCTCGTTTTAAATAGGATTTTTAATTTTTCTTGTAAAGCGCGCCCCTGTAAAAGTTACTCTGCCCTGCCAATAAGTATTTGGAATGCACTTTACTTTTTTGAAAAAGAATGTGAAGGCAACACATTTTCTTCTTTCCAGTATTTAATCACTTTAGTATGTTGAGGTAGGGGAAAATGTATTCACATCATCCTTGAAGTTGAAAATAAATTTCACTTCTATTTCAGCGTCATGCAGCTTTTAGTTGAATAACTTCGTAAGTTTATTTTTTATATTTGAACTGTATTTATGGCTCTTGGACATCTTTGATTCAGACCAAGATAAGGTATACGAGAGAAATATAAGAAGGAAGTCAGCCAGAGCCTAGTTCGAAGTTATTATCGCGGCATTAGCCTGGTATGATAGGACAGATATTCAGAATAGCCGGTCACTGGGTTCGACCCCATAATTTTCAGAATGTGAAGTTAACACACTACCAAGTAAGCCCCGTTTTCTCAGATTAGTTTAAACCAAATATCCATAATTTTCATTATGTAATAAATGTTGTAACTAAACATACCTTTGTTCAATCTGTGTAGGTTTCAGAGGCTGCAGTTTTTTTTTCTTTACTTTTTTCAGTCAAGAATATATTTCCATTTTTAGTATTTTTAAAACTGCAGTACATTAAATCAGACTTACCTGTATCTCAGCCCTCGAGAATGTTGAAGAGCTATGCACTAGCTACTACTAAGCTTTTCTCTCCTTCGCTAGACCCAAATAACCCTTTGTTAACGCCTGAACACGCTCCTAGGGAAGAAGAGAGAAGTTAGCTGTTGTAACTACCAACATTCCCAAGAGCTGAGAGGTAAATTTGATTTGATATATATGCTTTTCAAGTCATACAGAACTTTGCATTATGACTTAGAGCTTATGACTCAGTTTGTGCGGTTAGGTTAGGTTCGGTTGGCAGGACTTGTATCCCCCTGACTGTCATATAGCCTTCATTTATACGTTACTTGAAAGATAGTAGTAACGTATAAATTTGTAAAATTACGTGAATTTGTAAAATTAAATTCAGTTTTATATAACAGTTCGGCGAGCAGAAAAAATATTATTATAGAATTTCGAAAATGAATGTTTCTGTTTTTGGTTATCCCACTTCTTTGGGGCCCCACACACTTCAACACCAACAACACGTATACTTAGTGACTACTTGAGACCTGTGTGACTGAATCGAGGCAATAGTGTGCGAATACCTTGCTCGCATCAATGGCAATAACACTTTACAGACAGTAAGAAAAGCTGGCGCGTTGGTCTTTAAGGGTTAAGCGAGAATTACTAACCGAAGCACTCAAAAAACCACTTGTTTTATTTTACAGCCTCTTCGAACATACCTTAAGGTTCAATTTTAAAAAAAGGGCGGTGAGGTAATTGGTCCGCCTCACAACGATAATGCGCATTACGTAAAATTAGAAATTTACACAAAAAGAATAGCTATTTTGAAGTACAAGGGTTCATTTTTCACCCTTAATGTACAGCAATCTTGATGATATAATTTTTTATAAGTTCTACAGACTTACATGAACTTCAGATAGAAATTTCCAAGTGATACATTGCGTAGATATTGAGATATGATTTTTTGTATTAAGCACTACGAAATATTAGATGGCCTCGAGAACGACCGATATGCCTGAAATTCTAAAACTTTGGTCCCGTATTTCTCACAAACTATTAGGATTACGGAAGAAAAATTTTGCAGGTCTTCATACCTTTGTAGTGTTAACAAGTACACAAAGTTTCATTAAAATCTGAATCGGTGGGTGACATTTCGGATTTTTTCTGGGTGATTTGATGTGGAATGAGCCTATACTGACTTTCCGTGCGTAATAACCATGGTATTAGTTATTGCAAGACAATATAGATTTATATTTGGAATTTTTTTAACATTAACTGGGGTGCCAATCAAAATAAACGAATTGGAGGTATTTAACGTTAGTGGCTAGAAAACTATAGAATTCGAATCTTCCGTTACCTAAACATGTTTAAAATCATTTGTTTCTTTTGTAGGTTAAATTTACATGTCAAAGTCCCACACGTAACAATCCAAAACCAACGGTAAGTTTACCGAATTCTTGGCAGGCTCAGGGTGGACCAGGGCGTCAACATGACGTTCTGATAGAACTACAGTTAAACAAGGTTAGTAATAATTCGTAAAAGTATCCGTTCATGAGGTTACTATTATTTTTTAAAGGTGATACTTTTTGAGGCGGTCTTCCGCATCATCTCAGGTTTCCTTATTCTTCTTCATGGGTCCTTGTAGTGTAATTAAATGAAGACTTCTTTTGACATTATATTTCACACGCAAGAGTAGTGCCCCAAAGCGCACCTGACGAAGGTGTTGGGCGTGCTATCATACTCTGTACATTATCTTAATATTAATAAGGGGATTTGAAAGAACAAAACTATTAGAAGGATAAAAAAAACTTGATTCCCTTTAGTTCATGGAGCATCGGACTCCGGAACTGCTAGTTGCAGAACCAACGTATAAAATCGCACTAGGTATACAGCTATGTATTATATACGTACATATGGTGATTTAACATATGTGACAATTATAATTAATTGTCTTTTAAATTCAAATTAAATATAAATTTAATTTTAGAAATCATAATTCTATACTTGGTTAAACACAAAATAAAAAATAATCAACTTTGAATAATAATAATTGATAGTAATTGTTCACTTCAAATACATCATTTTATGGTGCTGCCATCTTGTGAGCACTTTTTCAGATATTTTAATAATGTCAATATCATGTAGTATGATATAGCTCATATCGAGTTAATTATTTTTTAGTCCTTTTTCATTGATATATCTACATCAAAGAAAGAATTATGTTACAAGAGTCTGCCACAATTTGTTTGATTTTGTTATTATATAAATATGTATAGAACTAGGTAGTGACTTACCATAAACAGCTATTTGTTTCCCTTAATTGTGGATTGGCGTACGAAAGTAAATAATTGACTACTATCTATAGTTTGTGTTATTCTTGTTTATTATTATCTAGCAATGCCTTGAGGTCCTACGGCCGCTAAATATTTCATTTCCAGATCTACCATTGATCTAGCAACGCAAGGATGAAAGAAGGGGAAAAAAAACAATGCATCGTTTTAAATTCTTTTTTTTTTTTATTTATGCTCATTATTAATTCCAGTTTATAAAAAAAAGGCAATAAATCTCACTAATAATTACCGCGGAATCTCATTACTCCCATAATACAGTGCAGGGTTCGTATGGGAACCCAGGATTTTTTAGTTTTTGTCCTGATTTTTTATTATTATTATTTATTGACACTTCTTTAACTGTAATATATTCCCTGTAAGAAGTAGAGGAAATACAGGAAACAGAGAAAAGAACTATGTGACAAGTTTGCTGAAAAAAATAAATAATAAATCAGCAGGTATTGGTTTAGAAAGAGAAGCAAGTGATTGGCGGAACTAGTAGAGAAAAAAATGGATTTCAAAGTTGTTACATAGTCGAATATTTTCCGAAAAGGTGCTGAGAAACAAAGATAAGAATTTACTACAGTTGGAAGAGGATCCCCCTTAATTGCAAAAGGAAATAAATCTGCTGTAAATGCTACTAAAAGTATGCTGTGCATTATAATTATATGTGCTCTGCGTGTGCTTTATAATTATAGGTTTGATGGTTTTACCATAGGTGCTTTGGTTCGCAGAAATTATTCTGCTGGGAAGAATTTCTAATGTTAGTTTTAATTTTTGTCTCATTAGTGAGTCAGCCTGTACTTCTTTTCTCTGATAGATGTCTGCATTTTATTCTTTTTATATTGGAAATGTAAATAGTAAATGCGGATTTATTAAGAAAAAAAAACCTACAAAAATAACTGTGGGTGGATTGGGTGGCAAAGAATAATAATAATGATAATAAACACAAGAATGATAATAATGAAAAACTGTGGTAATGTATTGTAATATTTTTCGTAGGTGAGATTTCAGCATGAAGTATACCCAGAGAACACGACTGAAGCTTCTCGTCAGGTACTTCTAATTAACGATGTTGAAATAAGGGACCGACTAGCCTCATCAGAAATCAACAAATTCCTTTATCAATATTCCTCCGAAGCAAGACCAAAACAGTCACATGCCAACATGGTAAGATGTTACAATTATTTTGTACTACTAGTAGTATTGTATTTGTTGTTGAAACTGATTATATCCAGGTGTTGAATAGTGGCTCAACGTCAACAGTCGAGCATGAAAAATTTAGTGTACTGGAAAACCTTAACAAGAGTTAGACTTGCTAAGAAGTGCAAACAGTTCCGCCACTAAAGACTTCTTCTTCTGCTTCTTCTTTGGTAGTCAGTCGTAAGATTAATTGTCAGCACTGAGTCCTTAGGTAGTCTTTTCAGTGCAAAGTAGGTGAGACAGCTGATTTAATTAACCTCGTCTGTCCCTGGTGTTTCTTTCCTTCCCTCCCCTTCGCCTCAAAAGCTGCTTGATCCAGATCTTTATTTATTTATTTAGACTTTTATTTAACGTGGCAAAGTTAAGGATGATAGCTTGTCTTCCACTTAACCATGATACATAATATACATAACAGAAGAAAAAATACTAATAACTAACTACAAAATTGTAAGTTCATAAAAATACTCGTAACTACAAAATTCTAAGTTCATGTGCAGATGCGATACACACACAACCTAAAACTAAGACAAAAATATAATAATGATACATGAACCCTGCCCAATTACATTGAATCTACCTGTCTTCTCGTTTTCCCTCCCTTCCCACTTTATCGTAACAAAACCCCACCCCAAGACACACACACACACTCTCTCTCTCTGACATACACGTTCACAAACTTTAGAAGTAAATGAAGTAAAGATAATGCCAAAACATATTAAATACACCGCACTTGCACGAAGGTAGAATTTAAGCACGAGTATGGAAAATTAAGATCTTTCGTTGAAATTAACATTGTTTTACACTGCTGTGTGAGAAAGTGACTTTATAAAACTTATTTCGAAAGCTGCTTAAGGATTTACCTGTGTGAACTGCCGAAGAAAGATTGTTCAGCTGCTTGATTCCGAACACGGTAAATGGTTTAGAAAGTCGCAGGGTGGCATCGATATACGAGCGAGTGGTCATATTATGACTGAGGTGCACCGATTTCACATGGAAGCCAGGTATGCAGGACATCTTAGTTACAGCCATCTAGCTCCGTCTTGTACCACCTATGACGCCAATCTACGTTTCTTAACACAATCTATGGACGCGGTTCAGCTTTGCAACGGTTAGTTTCACATGCAACGTTTTCTCACTTCCATCAATTTACCTTCTTGTATACGTCTTCACCTGGAACCTCGGGGATTCCTCAGAATAACAGACAATATTTTCGGCTAGACTGGTGTAGGTGATAACTAACTCGATTTCCTTTCTTCGTAGTTCCACTTCCGCTGAGAATTCCTTTTTCAACTCATTTAGTTCCTGTATGTAGCCACTACGCGTATCTTCTTTTATTTTCTTCATTTTGCTGTTCCGTTATTTTATTTTCGCACGCTTCTAAGTTCTGGAGAAATCTTTCCGTCTCCTCATAACTTAGCCAGAAGCTGCTCCGTTGTGCTGGCGGTCAATGACCGGGTTGAGCTTGAGTGCGGCGGCGACATCTCGGATGGTATTCTCGTACAGCAACGTTGTTTGTCTCGGCCGTGTTATTCTCTTTCACTACACTTCACTGCACCTAAATTTTAGTGTTAAAGCAGCCACTCACAGTTAAAACTGTCACAATAAGCTAAACATTGTTCTGTCCACCATTTAATTGTTTTTTGAGTTAAGTTATTACCACATTTTAACTACTGGTTTCTGGCGTTGGGCCAGGTTCAAACAGAGCGTTATTAATGGTGCAGGCAGCCTTCTGCCATGTTTCTTTTGTAACAGTTCCCGCAAGCAAGGTTTCCCCCTAAATTCATAGTAGTACTTCGCCACATCGCTCACATCGTACAACCATTTTCCTCTGGTATATGGAGTTTAAGAAGGGTAACTTTGAGCTCCAGAATGGCGCTCGCTCTGGCCGGCAGGCCGATTCTGTAACTCCAAAAATCATCTAGGCTGTGAAGAAAATACTGCAACGAGATAGGCGGGTAACATATTGCCAGATAGAGGAGAAACTTCACATTCGTGCACCAGCAATCCACACAATTCTGCATGAGTACCTACCTACATGTGTACATGTGAGGAAGGTTTATTCACTGGGTGCCCCACTCGTTTTCACAGGAACAAAATGAGAACCGTATAAATTGTTGCCGTATGATACTTTAAATAAATAAATAAATAAAAAAATAAAAAAAATGTGAACAGCGTCATAACAAGCGATGAGACATGGCTGTGCTATTATGATGTGTCGATGAAAGCTCAGAATAAAATGTGGGTGTGTAAAAATGGTACTCCTGTGTTGGTGAGGAAATCACGGTCGGTGAAAAAGATAATGATCGCTGCATTCTTTACTATAAGGAACAACTTGCGGATCGAGCTAGGAACTCAGCGCATAGTTACGTCAAAATGGTATACCGAAGTATGTGGCCTCGGGTCCTTGAAGCTTTTCAGAAACTCTTCCCAAACTCATGACTCAACACATGGATGCTGTGCTGCACCATAACAACGCACTCGCAAAGCAGAGTATTTGAAAAAATTAATTTTCAAGTGCTTAAGCAGTGAGCACCTTCCTTACAGCCCTGACCTTGCTCCATGTGACTTTAGACTCTTCCCAGAAATGAAAATGGAGCTCAAAGGCAGTTCCCATCATTGGAGACACTTATGACAGCATGAGATGATGACTGGGCACATCTGGCAGACGAGAAATGGAAGAGTTGATTCACTGACGGATTTCGGCGTATGGAGCGACTCCTTTGAGAAAAGTGTAGACACATTGCAAGGCTTTCATAGAGCCCTTTGGGCATTGTTATGGGACAATAACAAACAGTCTCGCGTTCAAACAACCAACATTTGAGATTTCAAATCAATGGCACAAAATCTTAAGGTCTAGATTCATCTGTGAAGACGACGATGGAGATTCCGTCGTTTGAACAAAGGTAAGGTCAGTATTGGTCACAAAAATAATTACGTACAAGAGTAATACCGAACATTTTCGTTAAATCAGAGGAATACAGATTCATCCTCAAAATAACTACTGCTCCCCAGGCTATATTTCAAAGCACTCACGACGACCTGAGTCAGAGATGCAGAAAGGTCATAAAGTCAGTTCATTTCATTGTCAAAACAGCGAAAATACCATTGCAAAATTTCAATATTTTATGGACTAATGCCAGGGCAAGCATGTAAAGTTTCGTTCGTAATTTCCCATTTAAATTCATTCTTGGAATAAACGTAAGATTTGTTGTAGTATACAATAAAGTTTTAAGAAACACGCGAAAAAATTGAATACAGTTTTCAACAACAGAAAATTGAATAAAACAGCCTTTCTTGCTGGTATGGACAGCTTTCTTGAATTTATTGCACATTGTTAGGGTTACTTACCACTTTTTTTTTTTTTTTTTTTTTTTTTAATTGTACGTTTCCCTGTTATGTGTATTGGAGAGAGTCCATTTATAATAAGAATCATTTTTTTTTTAATCGTATTTTCATGTTTCTACATTTTGGGTGGAAATTATTGGCCACCCAAACAGCAAGAAATATTTTTAAAAAAGAGTCAAGAAAAGTCATTAAAATGTTTTGAAATATCTTGAAGGTATTTATTTGACCCCCTCATTGTGCTACGTAAAAAATACTTTTCAAATATGTTTATAAGATAATTTAAAATATTTTTAAAATGTCTTTCAAAAAATGTGACGAAATAGTATTTATATTTGGCCGAAATAGACTCTTGTCAAGCCTTGGAAAAATTTTCTTAATGTTTGCGCAAGGCTTATATTCGAAGTACCATTTTGGTATTCGCATGATAAGTCTGAGAAAAGCTCTGATAAAGAAATGGCTGGTGTGAGCCAACCAATCGGTGCTGCCATTTCACTGTTTATCCAAAGTCAAGACTTTTAGTATTATTCACTAGTATTCCTAATCATTATTATAAGTTATTATTAAGAAATATTCAACACGCTTCCATAGGGTCAACGATAATATTAATGAATGATAAAAGATTATTTTGTATTAGAGGTGATTACAATTTTATTTCCTCTGATTTTCTGACCATAAGCCAATAGAGAGGTTAGACTAACGTATCTGTTAGCTTATGGTAATTCGGCTTCAGAGTTATAATTTTACTCATGTCCTTTCTTCAGATATGAACAACATATTACAACGTACATATAAATATTTTTTCTTTAAAAAAAAATACACTTTGATGAAGCATGAAATAATGTTAAATTTTGAAATGTTTGTCTTCCTTGCAGGTGGTGATAAAAGCTGTTCATGTTCGTCCAGATCCAAAACTAAGTGTGCAGGAATGTTGCCTTAAAATTTCTCTTCTTCCCGTTAGACTGAACATTGATCAAGACTCCCTGTTGTTTATGTACAATTTTTTTAATGAAATTTCTGGTGTGAAGAGAGAAGAAGGTTAGATATCCTTATGTTTCACTTTTTTTTAAAAAACAAATGCGAGGAAATGCTGTTTCGTAATTGTTACTCACAATTTACGTTTTTAATGAAGCCTAATATTATACCAAGTATAATGGTTATGGGTGTACATTTATGCTTCGGAGAGTAAATAAATTTGCTTTTTTATTTATTTAAGAAAACAAAAATTTTTACACTTTACATTTTATTAGTTAATCATTCTGTTAAACCGAATGCTACAGGTGAAGGATAATTTACAAAAAAGAAGGTATCTCTGTACCTCGCATTTGAATTCCTTTTGTCAGGAGCTAAAGAATTTTTAATATTAAAGCATACTGCGTGTTTATTTTCACCTTTCGCTTTTTCTTCTTTCTTTATGAGTCAAATATTGCTCTTGAGATAAGAGCTCTTCAGAGGCATTTATTGGTTTCATTTCAGTTTGGTATAAATTTGAAGAAGTATTCAGAAAGCGTTATCGTTCTTGAGACTGAAAAAAAATTCAATCTGCAAGAACTAGTATCTCACCTGAAAAACGAAGACTTTTAGTAGTCAATACACAGGCAAACGGTTGGAGCTAGAAAAACGAAATTTGGTAAACTCGCCATCTTGGATCCAAAATGGCGGAGCCCAAAAGTTCATTACATAATTTCAGCCTACTACGAGTTATCCCATTCGCTTTCAATCGAAAAGAACACCTATATTCCGGTGACCGGGCTTTAACTAGTTTTAATATTTTGCACACTGAGCATCGAGTGGTTCATACATCATCAATATGCATAATAAAGAAAGCGTATATTTACCTCAAGGGAAAACAGTTGGAAAATACCCTAACCTATAATTTATTTTGTTTCGTTTACATATGGAAGAGATTCATGTGAAAAATTAAGAAAGTGTGCTGAATGATTCACCACTTTCTCTTCGATTTGATCGGTATTTTGACTGAGATTAAAGAATTGGGAAGCAAAAGCCTGAATAATAGTTGAATAAATTAAATTCAAATTCAAATTTAGGATGAAAAGTATTATTAATGTGGCAGAATTATTACTTTAAAAAAAATAATATTCTGTATAATCGCTTGCAAAAATACACCAATGAAAATACATACAACCGGGTAGAGAAGAACACGGAACTGGCTACTACATAAAAGGCTACTTCTCTCATTGTGGATGCAAGCAGTACCGGGTTCGTTACCCAGTCGAAGAAAATTGGTGTTTCGATTTTGTTCAGTATCAGAATGCCAAGTCGAGGCTACTTGAAGAAAGAAAGAGAGAATTTCAATCAAGATAGGCTGATAAAGTGGTGAGGGAGTCGTTACGTTGACCATGCGGTATCCGCTGTGAACGAAAGGCTCGTTGCAGGTACTATGGGTGTATTTTTCTTTTATTTGAGAAATGGGAGACAGGACAATTTAATTTTAAGACCTTTCTCAGGTATGAATATTTCTTGCTTATTTTAATATTATTAATTCCTTATAATTTATGTATCTTCATGAGTTGTTACGTAAGCTTTAGGCTGTAAACATTTCCATGAATAAGGAAAAGAAATTTCTCTAAATGCAATCATTTTTTGGACATAATTTCAAGATGAAAAGAACATATATTTGAGCCTTTCGTTGAACCTTAACATATATTTGAGCCTGATGTATGTTTCAGTCTTGCATTGTAATTGTTATTTAGATTAATTTAGTTTTCACCAGTCGTTTATTTTGTCACAGTTAGCAATGCCTTGGTAGTTAATAGACGTAGTAAAAATATTGTCAACAACTTAAAGAATACAAATAATTGAATTTATTTTTTCAGATGATGATAGTCGTACGTCAACGCCTCGGCATACTCCAACTCACCAAGCTCCTGTGATGACTGTGAATGTAGTGGGCGGAGGAAATCCTCCATCTCCAGAGCCTCAGCAGCTGCTTATTATGTTGGAGGAGACCGACCAAGCAAGCGAACTCATTTCTCCTTTACAAGAAGGCTGTGATGGACGACCACCTTCTCCACCGATCTTTTTCAGGTACCTTATTTTAGCTTTGTGTATGAGGATTATCCATCTAAAGGATAGTATTAGAAGCAACTGTTTCTGGCAGAAGAGCCCTATAGCATTTAATTTTTGTAGAATTGTCATTAACGTTCTAAACGATCTTGCGAACTTCTAATGTCGGGACATAAGGTTTCTGTTGATGGCACTATGAATCACTACGTTCAGGGTTCGAACTTCCAGGATAAATCAAGGAATCATTTATTTCTTGATTTCGAACACTGACAAAAAATTTCGAACTATTAGGTTGATGCATAAATTTGTGACTTTTTTTTTCCTCCCTGTGACATTTATTATTATTATTTGATATATATTTGGGACTCAAAGAAAATATAATCTAATCAGTAATATTTTATCTTGCATTACCTATGACCGCCAGCGCCGGGGAATTTTTTTATTCCATTCGTGTAGAAATCTGTTGGTTTGGGGTTAAAGAAGTCGTCAATCCAAGCTTGAACAGCATGTTTTCGGTATCAAAGGAGTTAACCCTAAATATTGTTGGATAGAGAACGAAAAAGGTACAAATCTGATGGCGCAAGATCGGAAAAGGTGTAAATACATTGCCTGCCTGAATATACGGTTTAGCTTTGGGCGTCATGCAGGCTGGGATATTTAGCCGGAGAGGGAGAAATGAAGTATATATTCTTTTGCGAATATATCACATTCAAATCTTTGCAGATAGCAAAGGTTAACATTAATTCAGTATTATAAGAGAGAAGGTGGCTCTGTAGGAACAGCTGATCATATAACTAATACAACACAAATTGCAGCTCTGTTACTAGTTATTCACTTCTGAACATTGTTAACTAAGTAACTATATACAGGGTGGTAACGTAATGCACGGACAAGCTTCAAAGGATTTATGGTGATCAAAATAGGATAACTTGTCACCGGGGTAGAAACCGCCGTGTTTTGGGGCTACAGGCTGCTGAAAGCGTGTGAAAATGAACTCTAGAGCTTCATATTTCCAATACCTTTAACAGTAGAACTGAGGCGGCATGAAGCCCTCAAAGACTTCAAACCTGCTCTATCAAAAATTCGTATTCCAAAATCGTGCAAGTAAGGTATTCCAGAAATTCTCGCAAGTACAGATGGGTCGAAATGGTGTGAATGATTATGAGGATGACGTTCCAGTAGGTAACAATAAGTCGTTTTATCAAGTTGATATCTCAAACAGATTCCATATGCCGATTCAACCAACGTTAGTTTATTTGTTATCAATCAGAGAATGTTATCAATCATTGCCCGGTTGAATGGTAGTGATTACCTATGCCATCTTTACTCATAAGGAAGGTCGTTGTATTCGTGCTTATTTCGACCTAACTTTACGTCAGAGAATTGAGGGATTCCTTGCACACCCATTGTACAATTTTGGTATATGCGTTTTTGGATACAGCGGGTTGGAAGTCTGACGATAGCATGCCGCATCAGCTCTGCTGGTAGTGGTATTGGGAATGTTGCAGCTCTAAAGTTAATTTTTCCATGCTTTCGGAAGCCTGTAGTTCCGATACGCGGAGGAATTTCCAGATCGATGACTTATTATTTTTTTTTTCTTTTTCTTATTTTGTGATGTTTGTCAGTGCACTACATTACCACCCTGTCTATCTAATGAAATTGTAATTTTCTTCATAGTAATGGAATACGCTTTTTCTTTAACACTATCACTTAGTAAATAGGTTTGAACATTATTTTAAAAAATAAACTGAAACATTCATGTGCGCTTTACAATATTGTTATGACAGTAGCTACATCTAATTTTGGGATAAGTTAGATGTAGCTACTATATATCAATATATATATATATATAAGCGTAAAGAACGTTTAGTTCCATGTCAAGGTGGACCCGTTACAAGGTCAGCATAGAAATTCAGATAGATAATTCCGGGTCAGGTAGGTAGTTCTTTAACAAAAAGAAAGCTCATTCTTCTCTTGATTTAAGATCCTAATTTTGGACCCTCATAACTCATGAACGGTGAAAGTCTACAGCATAGTACTGCACATGCTTGTTACTACTGAGGTTAAACGCTACCACCATATCAAGTTTGGTTAAGATGGATGTATTCTGTATTTCGTGTACGATGTACTAAACTCTTTTACGATTTTTTTTTCTTTTTTAAGTCAAGAGAAGGGCGGAAAGAAAGCTACCATGCAAATGGTACCAGGTACCAGTATGATACCAGGTTCGAGCATTCGGTGTCGATTCTGCTATGGAACGTCGCATGTTACTCTTAACCGCCGTACTTTAAAACTTATTTCGAGAATACAAAACTAAACTTACTAGTGAAGATAATGCGGAGACTAAGAAAACTTTACGGAAGCCAAGTCGAAACGGCTTATGTCATCCTTGTATAAGCATGTACAAAATATTTCCATCAAAAGCATTCCCATTAAGCAATAAAACTATTATGTTCAAAGTTAGCGTTACTTGTTTTCTTGATGTTACGTAATGTCTGCAGCAAGAAACTAGTGTATGTACTGTATAACACGAGAAAACGCGAAATTTTTGTGATACTGTAATTTTTTAACAGTACGATATATCCTGTTATATAAAAAAATCTGTTGGCTTGAGACAAGAATTTTAGGCTTATATCATCATTTCTTTCAGCGAACATTCATTATTTTACAAAAGGGAACTTGTCGCTAGAACTAATCGCAAAAAGAAATTTTCGTGTGCTGCATAATAAATAATACGAACACCAAATTTAATACTCGTTTAATTGCTACGCGAGTTTCTTAAGACATCGATTTAAAAAAAAAAAAATCCAGACAAAAGATCTTGACATCATCCAATAGCTTTGGTGTAGCTGTTCTTCGGTTACACGGGAAGGAGCGGGGAAGGGGAGCTGTGTTTTTGTTTTAATAGAGATTTTTTTGTGTTATTTTCTTTATATCTTGCTGCTACTTCTGGTCTTATTTGTATTTGAATTTGTTATCTTTAGTTTAAGCAGATAATAGTGATGATTGATGATGAAGGCAAGTTTGTGACTCAAAGACCCCTAAGCAAAGTGAACCGACGGTAGTTCGTCATTGTCTACCATTGGATGAAAATTATGTCCTAAGAAAGGATTCCGAAGCACCATGTTCAATGTCTCATCACCGAAGAATTGAATATGAGACCTATTGACTACAAGGCGACTAGCGGAACCACTCACACACTGAGCGATGTAACTATGCTAGTACTCTGTCGAATGTGCTGTCATGTCTTTGTTACAGTAGTATGTGTACAGACACTAAAGATATATTTTTTCTTTTCTCGTTTCTAGAAGCTTCGTGTTTGCCCCAGACGTCCCAATACGGCTAGATTACCATGGAAAGCGAGTTGATATGACACATGGTCCTTTAGCTGGCTTGTTGATGGGTCTAGGACAACTGAATTGCTCGGAACTGAGACTGAAAAGACTGTCGTACCGACATGGGTAAGTTTCACTTATATTTTCTCCGTGTTCTCTTTTGTCTAGTCATAATTCGGTATTTGAAACTTATCGTATACTTAAATGTCTTTTGCTTTAAGCTAGATTTGGTTATAGTATTTGGAAAGACAGTTAGAGCTCATCTTCTTAATGAAGTTCGCGATTTTTTAATACATTATTGCATGCTGGTAGTGACCAGTATTTTACATGAATTCTGTTTTCTGTGTAATATCTTGTCTCTGAGCATCAATATATGTTTTAAAAATGAAAAGTGTCATAAATATTTTGAAAACGTTTTTAGGAAATTTAATCTCTAGTAAGCTAAATATGTTTTATATTTTCTTCTGTTACAGTTTGCTAGGATTTGATAAATTGATGAGTTATATGTTGTCCGAATGGCTTCAAGATATCAAGAAAAACCAGTTGCCGAGTTTGCTTGGTGGAGTTGGTCCGATGCATTCCCTAGTTCAGTTGTGTATGTATATTATTCTATAATCAGTTGCTTGCTTTATTTGGATGCATATCTTGGCCCACATTAATAAATATATTGCCTTTTTAGTTCGTATTCTTGTGAGCTTCTTTATATAGTATCATCACTTTGTGACAAAAGGAAGAGAGAATAGGTGTGTAACTGGTCTAAAATAGGGTATAGTAAAGGAAACAAATCATGAATTCTCGTAACTCAACTCATGTCTTTGCACGTTAATATCTATACGTAAAGTAGAATCAAATAAAGCTATAAAGATGTTTGAAGGTGAATTGAACCCTCTTAACGCTTCATGGTTAACATACTGGTGGAAATGCATTGAAGAACATCCGAAAAGAATTGACATAGCTGCCCCAAAGGCTGGTACACAAGAAGGGGATGCTAGATGGTATTGGTTATACATGTAACAGTGTATACATCTGAAGCAACATACCTTAATAACGGGTATAACCACCCTGCGTGGCCACACAAGCAGCTACTTTGGCATGTAACCTATCGTACAAATGCTGAAGTCCGTTTGGGGTAAAGCATCCCATGCACGCTGTACATGTTGGCGTAGCTGAGAGATTGTCGTTACCGGAGCCTGGAGGTCAGGTGTTTGCCCAGCATGTTTCACACGTGTTCGAGGAGGCTGAAGTCCGTCGACGTAGCAGGCCAGGATGCAAGGGTAGAGCAGACTGGGTTTCCCTAGTGGTATGGAAACTAGTGAAAGTGAATCACGCAGTATCTAAATATGGTCGGAGGACAGGATTGACGATGTCACGGGTGTACGACGCACTCGTCAATGTCCTCTCATTTTCTCAATAAAAACCATCAGCGATCGGGATTTGTAGGCTATTGTCCCTCATATTACCAGTCCAGGTGTAGGTCCTGAATGGCGAGTCCGAACACACGATGGATTCACTCGCTTGTCTACGGACACATACCCGCCATCACTCTATACAAGACAGAAACGTTTCTCATCGTTAAATACCACAGCTCTCCATTCGCCTCTTCAATACAGTCTCTCTCGACATCACCGGAGACGTTTCCGGCGATGAGCAGATGTCAGGGGTAAACGTCAGAGGAAGGCGGTCGCTACTGATCGATTGTGTATTGTTCGTGCGGTCACATGGGGGAGACACGGTAGCCCTGATTACGGTCAATCAGGGCGGCCCCCACAATCTGTCTGTCCAGGTGCGCATCCGTGCTTTACGGCCACACGGTGTACCAACGGTAGACCACGACCAGCTTGAGTTGCAATTTTGCGGATGTCCAGCCAGCGTCTTGCAGACCCACTATACGCCCCGTTCAAATTCACTTAATTGCGCTATAGCCGTTCGCTGTCTCTTCCTTTAATTGCAGTTTGTCACGAGGCTACTGCAGGCTGCGAGTGTGCTGTCATCTTCAACGTCAGATCAGCGTGTCCGCTACACACACATATTCTCTGTTGGAAAAATCATTTGGGTCGGCCGCGGGTTATTAGACGTTCTTCAATGCATTTCCAGTAGTGTATTTTAGATTAATAATTTCGTATCTTGCAATATAATTGAACCATATTGAAGAAGGTGAAGTAGTTTTCATAAGTTATGTCTTACTTTTTTTTATGTGTAGTCCAAGGTATTCGAGACCTATTCTGGCTTCCCATAGAGCAGTACCAGAAGGATGGGCGAATCGTCCGCGGGCTTCAGCGAGGCGCCAACTCCTTCACCACTTCTACGGCAATGGCTGCTCTGGAGCTAACTACTAGATTAGTTCAAGCAGTACAAGTAAGTTTTCAAATTAAACCTTATAATATTGAATTGGAGAGGCTACTAAGAATTACACTCAGAATAGCAGATTGTGCATCCGTGTGTTACATACATCATGGTTCTAATC
>JAGDQP010025400.1:13945-26946 GCA_022664845.1 Lepisma saccharinum | reverse complement strand
CCAGTTTTCGAGTTCTCATATTCCCCTCCTTAAGAGGGTTTCTCTCCCTCACCCTCTGGGAGTTGTCGAATCGAAAAACTAAGACAGCTGTTACTAGATACGTAGAAGATTAATGCTAAATATCACGTTCCTAGCTCAAGCAGTTCAAGTACCCTTGATTTCTCCTTTCAGTGATAAACTAACAGTGATTTGTCCTGTTGGATTACTAACTAGAACGTCGGGGTTCCATAAAAATTATATCTTTAACGACTTCTTTTTGCTCGTACTTATAAAATATTTCCTCCCCTTTCCTTCCTTTTGTATTTTTCAATATTTTACACAATTTTCAGCATTGCACGCATTTCTCGTAAATAAGTTAAAGGATTCAGGTTACATGATTATTCTTTTCTTTCATGGTATGCAATACAAAAGAAAAAACGTAATGTGGCATCGCTTGTGAAAAATCAACGAAGCAGTCTTCATAGTTCCGAAACAGGATCAATAAGCTTTCACAGTATCAAATTTAAATCTATATGAATGCATTTACTTCAGAAACTGTCTTCGTAACATAAAAGAACTAGTAAAATAGAACTGTCAGGAGCGGCGCGATAGAGCAGTGGATAGATTCACGGACAAGGAACAAAACTGAAAATTCTGGGTTTCAGAGCCTCACTCCAATTATCTTTTCCGCTACAGACGTGATGTTCAACAAGACAGGTTTGTAGCAACTTTGTCAACTAACAAGTTTGCTGCAAGATTGTAGTAAGTTTGCAGACTTGTAATTTCAAACTTGTGCAAACTTGCAATGTCAATCCTCGCGCAAACTTGTTGCAAGTTTCGATCCTATATGGGTTGTTGACAGCCGGGGTTCATGGCTTCATAGGGTCCTGCACCACACCTGAAGCATATCATCAGCCCGAAATGTGGATAAACATGACTTATCGGACTACGTCACGTTTTTCCAGCCCTTCAAGTTCTTAATTTTCAAAATTCATAAAAGAGAAATAAAGATACAAGGATAACGACTAAACACCTACGGTGAATTACAATCCTGTGTAAATTTAATAAGCCATATAGGATTTACGAAGGCAAAATATACCCCAGGGTACAATTACCGTCTTTAAGAGCATCCGAGGGGTTCTCTGTTCAGTGAATCCTGGTGGTAATAGAAAAGCCCTGATAAAATCTCCTGTTCCAATGTCCATTCAGGCTAAGGAACGCTTTGCTGAGTTGTTACATATACATTGAAAGGGGGTGTAGTTTGAATAAATGCCTATTGTATGTTATCATGTACAATTCTAGCTAGACACCGCTGGTCATTCTTATTGAACAACCTTAAGTGACCAATGTGTTGTCCTGGTAGGTCGTAACGCCATACCTGAAATATTTCCCGTACGTAAGTGATACTACGGTTCGTGGATCTTGGTATGGAATTTTATTATTTCAATTCAGCTTTGTTGCGGAAAGGTGCTCTCGTCAGTTAATGTATGGTTGAAACCATCATGAAACAACAACAAAAAATAGTTAAAGAGATCGTTCTAAGTCATTGGTGGAGTTACTGGTCTCCTTCCAGGCACCTCCTCAGGTGGCGGATAGGGGAATGCTAACCAGATATGGTGGGTAGCGGAAGTGTTCCGGGACGGACCAAAACCAGTACTGCTGCCTTGAAGATAGTAGAGGGATCTACAAAGGCCAGATGAAGACAACCCCGAAAAAAAATATCGTGGTGAAAGGAAGCAGCTTCGTCATTACCACTGTGAGGATGAAGATGAATGACATCGGCAAGACTCTGAGATGGACAAAGGATGATATCTTTGGTTTGCCTTTACTGCAAGGTCGTAGAGTTGGCAACTCTACACCGCTAAACTGTGTTAAGAAATAATAAAAAAAATGGTTCTATGGGTTCTCTTGGGGTAAAATATTCCAGAAGTAAATTAGTCACCCATTCGGATCTCCGGGTGAGGACTGCTTCAGGGGGTTCCAAGAACAGAATTAAAACGATATTAGGATAGCAACGTGGAACGTACAAACTTCATACCAAACGGGCGCTATTCAGACGGTAGTATGCAAGACTGAGAAGTACGGGCTAGACATACTAGTGATACAAGGAGTCGGGTGGGAGGCTCAAGATGGCCTTCGACGAGGCAAATACAATTTCTATTACAGAGGAAAGTCACACGAGTTTGGAACAGGATTCCTCATTAAGAACAGTATCATTTCAGCAGTTCAAAATATAGAGTTCGTAAACGAAAGACTATCCTCTTATACGATACACACTCGATGGTGCAACACAGTTTTAATAAATGTTCATGTTCCTACCGAGCAAGCTGAGATTACTGGATTTCCAATGTATTATGCGACAATTGTTTTGGGATTTCAACGCAAAGGTAGGCATGAAAGAAAAGTTTGGACTTTCTATAGTCAAATACATCTTCACGAAAAGAGCAACAACAATGTAGAACGGCTGATATCTGATAGCTTCTCGATATCGAAATATCTAATAGTAAAGAGTAGATACTTTAAACACAAGGATATACACTACAAATACACATGGACATCTCCGGATGGAAAAACGAACAACCAGATCGATCATGTATTAGCAGTTAGACAAAGACATGCAAACATAATGGACGTTAGGGCATACAGAGGAGCGGAAGGCGATGCCGACCATCAATTAGTGAACAGAAAAGTGAGAGAAAAGTTTATTATCGCGAACAGTGAAAGCAAAGAATTAAAACAACAAAAAATTGAAGTGAGACTATTAGATAACCCGGTGTAAAGGCAGATTAACAAATCGAAATCTTAAGTAGGTTCGAAATCAAATAGCTGACTTGAGTAATAATGAAAATTACATTAGTAATAGTAATGAAATTGATGTGAATAAGAGGTGGGAGACAATTCGTGATACACTGAAGGGCACAGCTAAAGAACGTGGCTAGGGATGATTAGAAATGAACGTGGAGATCTTCATGCGCATCTAACAAAAGTTCTCGACGCATGAAAAAACTATTTCGACAAGCTTCTTAATGTACACACCGGAGAACAAATGCAGAAATTTGACACTCATACCGCAGAACGTGGATATCCGAACCTTGTGATATTGAGATCGAAATTTGGATAAAGTAAATAAAAAAATCAATCAGTAGGGATTGACAACACCCAAACTGAATTAATTAAAGCAGGAAGAACAGTACTAGTCAAGCAACTGCATAAATTAACAAGTGCTATATGGAGAAAGGATGAGCTTCTAAAGAAATGGAAAGCCCCAGTAATAGTTCCAAATTACAAAGAAAGACGATAAATCTGACTGTAATAATTACCGCGGAATCTCTTTACTCCCAACGTGTAACAAATTGTTGACTAATATCCTGTTAACACGCCTCAATGTATACGTAAATTAAATAATTGGAAATTACCAATGTGGATTTAGAAAAAATAGATCCACAGTGGACCAGACTTTTGTGTTGAGCAAATTATTAAAGAAGAAGTGGGAATATAATGGGACGGTTCACCAGCCATTCATACATTTTAAGAAAGTATATGACTATGTCAAAAGTAAATAACTGTAGAATATCCTGGTACAATTTGTAATTCCGAGAAACCTTGATCAGCTAGAAGGATGTATCTCAGCAACCCCATAAGCAGAATACGGGTAGGTAATAACATGTCAGATAGTTCCAAGAATCACACAGGATTGAAACAGGATAATTCCTCGTTACCACTACTCTTTATCTTTGCATTAGAATATGCGGTTCTAAAAATAAAAGGAGACAAAATGGGAATAGCATTGAATAGCTTAAACCAACTGTTCGTATACGCGGATGATATAGATTTTATAGGGGGCGATCTGTAGATGCACTACAAACTAACACCGATGTTTTAGTATAAGCTTGCGATGAGATAGGTCTACAGGTGACCGTTGAGAAAACAAAACACACAATAACGAGCTGAAACACAGAGGATGAAGGAAATAAATCATAGAATTAAGAATGAGATCACAGAGAAAGTAAACAAATTTAAATACTTGGGAGTATATGTAAATAGCAAAAACAAGGCCACGAAAGAAATAAAGAAGTCGCCTAGCATCGGACAACGCATGTTTCTCATCAGTCTAGAAACTCCTTACCTGGTTTAACATCAGGAAAGATGAAATTAAAAATTTGCAGAACAGTTATTCTGACGGTAATACTTTACGGTTGCGAAAGTTTGAGAAAGATATACTGGTCGAAATGGGACGAGCTGAGCGGAGAATGGAGGAGACTGCGTAATGAAAAACTACACAGATTGTATGATTCACCCGACATTATGATAATAATGAAATCACGAAATCTAAGAACGTGTTGTTATCGCCCATACAATTCACTATCTTATCTTACGAAATCTAAGATAGGGGAATCACGCAGGCCAAGGGGGTCAAATGGGGGCGAGAACGAAGATTATATCCATTTTGGTTAGTAATACGAAGGGAAATATGCCATTAGGAAGACCTAGATGACAATATTAGAACAGATCTTCGAGAAGTAGATGTTCAAGATGAAATGTGCTTGACGTTGTCCAGGATAGAATCCAATGGCGAACGTTTGTTACTGTGGTTATGACTTTGGGAGTTCCGTAAGCCATAGTTGGTTACTTCTCAGTCATTGGGTACTGTATGACTATCCATCCCACACACAGAGAGGCACGCGTAGCTTAATATTCACTAATAAATCTCTGAAAGAAACAATGGCTGATGAAAAATCCTCTTCTTCAGATATTACTGACTTCCATGATAATCCTATATATTTTTTTTATTCAATGCCTTAGGGTGACTAAAAGCTTATCTCAATCTATTTTCTGTTTAAAACGAATACCTATAGGTACACAAAAATATTCCTCCCTACATAAAACAATTCTTCGCCCATGATATTATTGCTAATTTATAGTCATTACTTTTCCGTATAAGTCAACTTTGCACTTGAACCTCTCTCACTTGGGAACGTAATTAAAATATATATTTATATGTTTCAGATATCAACAAATTGTTTGTTTGCTCTGTTCAGCTACTAACCTTAAGAGAGGTTGAGGGTAGTACGTTTTCAGGCAAAACATCCTACATTAATTGATCAGAGTTTTATTTACGAACACAAAGACCTGACCAAGTACATTACTCACCTTTCCCGCAAGTATTGTCTTCCTTCCCTGATGTTCAAATGAAATACGTTATTGTAATCGTTTTTCTGTTCTATTTCATATCTAGTAAATTTGTTTGAGCAATGATATGCGCATGCAAGTGCATATATTAATTTTGTTGAAATCTATTGGGGTTGGCAGAATACTTTAATATGACCGAATACTTCTATATCAAATAGAATATAGTGAACTTAAGCTATCTGAAGACATACTGGCTTCAGCTTATATTAGCGATCATGTCTATCAAGTTATTTTATTCACTTACCGTTACGCGGATCATGCTTTTACTTGCAGCCAATTCTTGACGCAATCCTTCTGTAAGAGCACTAAGTGCTTGTTTGATGGAACCTAGAAAATGACAGCAGGGAATCGGAAGTACGCAATGGGAGTCAATACTGAAAATTTAAGGAAAAGATTATATCACATTAATATTTGTTTAGTAAGATCACTAACGTAAGATGACATGTTAGTTTACGATATAAATATAACTATATTCTATATAATATAAACACTACACAAATATATCAATAATATACTTATGTATTCAGCACTATAGATTTTACAGAATTACATTCAACTTTGGTTAAATTTACACGTATCGTTAAGACAGTATTAGCTTAGGCTATGTTAGTTTATGAACCCAATCAAGTCTTAGAAACGCATATTCTATATCGAAGAAAGAACACTATGTTTAATTTTATCAACGATGCTACTACAAAAAATTTTAATGAAAGTTCAAGATTGAAGGTGCATTTTGATCGTTGCGATCCCAACGATCAGTCGTTAAGCACCAGTTCCTATTATTTTCAAATGGGGCTGTTTTGCTCCGGACGACTATCAATCGTTAACGATCAATTGTTGGCTCTGAAGAGTCGTACAACTGGAGGGTGGATATAATCGCAGTCGTTAACGATTCGTCAAGTTGGCTGGAGTAGCAGCATCATGTCTCTGAAATTTTCCGAACAGGATGAGATTCTCGTCGAGGAAGTTGCAAATAATCCCGCTATTCTACCAGCTCTCACATTCCCAATACAAAGACCAACCACTGAAAGACAACATTTGGGCGTAAATTGCCGAGAAAGAGAGCAAACCATGTTGCTTTTCTTGTGTCATTTATCCCAGTATTTTCTGTGCCACAATTTGTCAAACATAATAAACTTTATGAATACTGTAGGTCGTAATTTCACGTTACGTGCTACCAGGAGCACACCGCCCAAGTAGCACAAACAACGATAAAATGGTTGAAAATCGGGGTTTCGCGGAAAAACTACTGTGGCCCAACTTGAACTAATGGTAGAATTTGTGGTTGATAACAAGCGACCAAAATTTACCGTTGGGACGATTGTAATTTTGGGTTGAAAAAATGTTCTCGAACCTTGTTAAAATCAACTGTGGGGGGGATGTTGATTTTTGGTTGAAAAGTACCAAAAGTGTAAATATTATAATATTTAATTCTAATTACAGTAAAATGAATTTTTACGCAAAGGAATATGGGAAAATCTGTTTTAAAATGCAGAAATTTCGTTTTAAAAGTAGAGATTTTGTTCCCGCCAGGTGGCAGAGCAATCGGTTAGAGGGAGTCACGTGATTTAACGTCGCGGCGCCATATTGAAGGCGCAGAACCAGTACAGCGGAAGAGGAAACGAACAGCATTATCCTCTAATATTAGTAAGTATAAATATGTGTACATTGAATGCAAATATATTGAATATGAGTATATATTGTGCGTAACTGTATATTGTATGATTTGTAGCTGTGTTGTTGGTCAATTTTCTTTCCTCGCCCCCAATGTTTACGTTTGAATCGTAATGAGTAAGTGATTTTATTTAACGCCAATGATTATTTATTCCTGCATGCTGATGTTTTTACGTATCATATAAATATTAATATTAAAATAATACATCAGTAAATATAATGGGGAGGAATATACAAAAGTATATATGAGTTCCTCCAGAAAGCGTGTAAAATAGAAAAGGCTAACGAATTGATCCACCATGTATAATTCCTTACTATTTAGCAGAAAAATTCAATACTAGCTTAAGTCTGGGTAAAGTTAGGTTAGTCTGGTTTATTAATAGTACATTGAAGTTATTTATGGCGTAAGGAATAATATTTAAGAACACTTTTACCCTTGTATTTAAAATAACCGGTTCGGGTGAATGTTTTCAACCAAAAGTCAACGGTGGCCTAAAGTTGTTTCCTCTATTTTCATCATTGTTCTGCTAAGAGTAAATATTTGTCGGCACATGTGTCTAAAGCTCTGAATTGTAACTTTCCCGATGTTACTAAATGGTTAGCAAATACATTCGTGAAGGAAGATTATGTTTGGCTTAGCAAATGTTGGCAGGCGTTACAAAAACTGGTCACCATATATGTAACATTAAGAAATGTAGCAATTTTTAAGTACAAGGGTCAAAATGTTACTAGATTCCATTCATTACATTTTATTTGCAAGCGTATCGACAACTGGTCCCCCATAGTGTAAAATTATATAAGGGACAAAATATTAATAATAATTAGATATAAACGCAGATAATTTAATTTGGAGATATGTGGATACGTCACCATGAAATTCACAAGATTTGAATTTTTCAAGTTTACTTTATTGGGTACCAACAAAAGGTTTTTTAAAGGCATAATTCAAATGTAATGACTCGGCCAAATATGGAAAGTGGGTGAAGTTTTTGAGGCGCGGAAAACCAAACTAAAGCGGTAATTTTCTTGTGTAGGTTCTCAGGGTAGCCCTTGCTCTCTATCCGCAAATTACTTGTTCAGCACCAGGTGACTAAAAAGGAGAAAATGTGAGCGGAGAAGTCATTAGTTCATGTTCTTCATGCATGGTAACGAAGAACAGAATAAGTACAAGGGAGCATATTAGGGGTAATTGTTTACATTACGCACTTCTCATGAGCTAGTTCGCTCTATAGCTAGTGGGGGCGTTAAGATCGATTAGGGTTGCCAGTGAACTTCAAGAAAAAATATTCCAACAGTTAAATATAGGCTACATGATTATGATTTCCACTGCCAACCCTGTGACGAACCCAAGCTAGCTAAGTTTCTTATAAGGGTCTGTGCGTGCGGGCGGTGGTCGAAGTAAGATGTGTTTTAGAGAGCTCCCAACTAGGGGGAACCCCACCAGTGTTATGCGTATAAACAATGGTGGGGGTCCCCCAGGTGCTTCTGCGCTATTTTTAATATATCGTAATAAAAAATCATGCTGTATGTTAGAAGTGCGTAATGTAAAATTCAACCATATTAGGACTCTGAAAACCATTTTCTCCGTTAACCGTGTGGAGTGACAATACAAAGGTTTGTATTACCAATGCTTGCTTCGCACGCGCGCACTCTAACCACAGCAATCTCCGACCACCTAGGGCATGCCCTCCCCTTTTTATTTTTTTCCGCGTTTTAAAAATACGTCATCTTTGTATATCCGTCCAAGGTATTATATTTTAACTATTTTTTTTAAAGTAAGGTATTCAATAAAGTAAACTTAGAGTGCGAAATCGTCCCAACCTAGATGGGGAGAAGTGTGGGGTAAAGTTGATTTTAAAACGTGCAGTAAGGCAAAATAAATAAAATTTCACCTTTTCGGAGACTTCAGTGGTGGGAATTCCTCTAACCCCCATGTGATTTCGCACCTGCGAACATTTGAACATGTTATCCTGGATTAGTAGTCCTCAGTTATCTCACACCTTTTGAAATGGTACCTTTGGATAGCTTAGTGAAGCTTACAAAAAAAGAATCCCAACCGTGGCAGCTGAATTTAGCTCAAACTTTGCGATATAGGTGTTTCGACATCACTGAGAATGGTGGTGATAGTCGTTCGATTCGCTTTGGCTGTTGTAAACTTAAGAATTCTCGGAAGTTCAATTTTCACAGGAATTTACTATATATATATATATATAGAGAGAGAGAGAGATCACAGCCATATTCAATTCACTAGTGGATGAAGTCTCTCCCCGAAGGGAGGAGTTGGTCTACTGCTCCCGCGCTGACCAGACGTGTTGGGAGAGGAGAGCCGAAGCCCTCAACTTTGATCGCTACCTCTTTATTCAGGTAGCTCCCCAATTGGCCTCACGACGCTGGGTGGACGCCGCACAGGCAACACAATCTGGAATGCTGAAACGGTCACCCATCCAAACACTGACCAGACCCAGAGCTGCTTGACTTCGGTCATTTATATATATATATATATATATATATATATATATATAAATTAACTCTTTAAATTTAATATCTTGAAAACAATTGAAGTGATAGAAACAAAACTTATCGAGCTTAATACCTACTAAAGACACTATCGAAACTGTAACCAGTGTTGCCAACTCAGCATATTACTTTAAAACTTTAAATAGCAATGTACCCTGAAATTGCAGTATTTCACTATGTTTTGTAAGTAGTTTTTAAATATGTTATAAAAGGCATATAGTGTCAATTAAACTTATATTGGGTGTTGGCAAAACTGATCGATAGATGATAACAGTGGTTACGGTTTTCCATACTGCATTTAGTGGGTATTAAGTTGGATAAGTTTCGTTTGGATCACTTCAATTGTTTTGAAAATATTAAAGTCAATGGTTTTCTATATATAGCATATTCCCGTGAAAATTGAACTTCAGAGAGCCCTTGAGTCCACAACAAAGCGAAAGCGAATCGAACGACTATCACCAGCATTCTCAGTGATGTCGAAATACCTATATCGCAAACTTTGAGCTAAATCCAGCTACCATGGTTGGGATTCTTTCCTTCTTAGTGGACCTTTTGACATTCGTTCATTTTGCAAACTGAGTTCATCCAGACTCGTGCTGATACGTAGTCGGTTGATATTGTGTGGTGTCCTTTAATGTATGCATGAGTTTACTTTTGAAATACCTTAGGCTAGTTTATTTTTTTTTATTTTGAAGTGTTTTATAGATTACGTAGTGCACTTTGATAGGAGCTGATTCATTTGTTTTTTTTACGGGGGGGGGGGGTACTTCCCATGTAGATTTGAAAATAAGATTGTGCTCATGTTTCTATTATTTTTTTGTGTATTTTCTAGGTGATTTACTACTTTATTCGAATATTATACTTACTTTTGAACATATTTATACTGGTTTAGGTTAGGTTAAGTTAGGTTTATTTAGAAGCTGGTTTTCACCTAAAAAAACATTTGTTGAAGTTAGTTAGTAACTGCTTTTTTTTATATGAACATGTCGCCGAACTTGAGTATTACGATTAGTTAGTAACAGTTGAGAAAGGTTCCCGGAACAGTTGAGAATGCAGTCCCCAAGAAAGTTTTGTTTCTTCGGAGTAGTCATGGAGTGAGTTCCTCGTAACGAGTTATCAGAAAAGAAATTAAAAGAAGAGAATGAAAAGGTGACGGTTTCGAGGAACTGGTTTTTAGACTGCTCCGATGAATCAAATCAGCTTGGGAACTGCTCCGGGAATTGGGTCAGATGAATCGGTTCAAGTCACTTGCCTTTTGGCTGGGAGGCCAGTCATCTACACCCCTGCTCAGTGGCTTTCAACGTCGTCGTTAATGGCTCCTGGGGGCATTCTCGTATCCCCCCCCCCCAAGACAGACTGTTATAGGAATCGTTTGAGAATTCACGATGTGTTACATATTTTTTGTATTATTCAGCGAAAGATATATGCATTGGCCAAAGGGTCGCAGCCGTGTTTAAGAAGGCTGTCGCTAACTAAATTGCTGGGAATTTGCTTGCTTCAAGAGAGGTTTGCCCAAACTTATGTCCTTTGTTTGACCCTCCTCCTGATATAAGTTGGCTGCCACAGTTTAGTTCTTGAAGGGAATGTTGAACTGAGGTTTCTACAATTCATGATTTTCTCCGTATACGCGGTACTTTTCAAGAAACCCAAACAAATTTCAAGATGACTCAAAGGTAAGCAGTGTTGAACTTTCAGTCTTGTTTCGGACTCTTGTGGGAATTAGAGGAAAACCAATTTTGCTTCTTCTAAAAAGACTGAATCTTTGAATGAGGAAGGGTAAACCAAAGGTCACAAGTTCTGGCAAACCTTCTGCGACCATGCTTCTAATAGAGTGCTGAATGAAGTTTGAGGATCTTGAACGTGTCAACGACGCTAAAGATTCAGTCGTTTTGCAAGCGACTAAACTGGTTTTGCTTTTATCTCACCAGGAAGTTGGAAGCAGGACGGTTTTTCTTAAAACTTTTGCTTAACTTTCGGGTCAACTTGAAATTTGTATCTGTGTGTTGTGAGCCCCTGCCCGTTTTCTATCTTGGAGTCATGAAGGGTGTACCAAATAAGGGAACACATCCATTGTAGGCTGTTTAAAAGCGGTCATTTAAAAGTTTATTATTTTTTTTCGAAACTACGTTTGTTTTACGCTGTTTGAGATCTCATCCTGGGAATACAGCTGAACCGTTCCGTATGATTTTTGTATTATAGTTAGTGCCTGCATGGGACTGGTTTTATTATGTCAGTTTCATCAAAATCCGTTTCCTGAGAGGGTATGGGGAAGGGGGAGGTCGAAACTTATGTGAAAAATAGGGCATCTCACGAACCCCCTCTAGGCAGGAAATAAACTTGGTATATAAAATCCCAATCGAAAATAAGCAGATACCTGCCCTAGAACTATTCAAAATTTCTGTTTGAAAGGAAGACGGGCATTTTCGATTTTTTTATTTACAAGAAAACGTTTGTTGTTTTAAGCTGGCTGAGGTCTTATTCTGGGAATTCAGCTGAACTGTTTCGCATGATTTTTGTATTGTACTTAGCGCCTAAGTTTATGATGTCAATTTCATCAAAATGCGTTTCCTGAGAGGGACATGCCTAATTCGAAATTTGTGAAAAATAGAATATCCCACGAACCGTTATCGATAGGGAGATAAAACTCGGTGCATGGAAACTTCGTTAAAAGTAAGCAGACACTTTTCCTAACTACTGTTCAAAAAAACAGTCTATGTGAGCTTTTTCGTTTCTTTTTTAAAAGTCGGGGGTTTTCTGAGGGAGGGTCTTCATTCCCGACTTCTTTCCTCGTTGAGTCTTTACCCCTACCGGTAGATCCCATTTATTTCTTGTGGGAAGTCACGGAATCGACACTAGTCTCGGTACCATCCCTAGTACCTACGCACTATTGAGTTTTATGTGTAATGGACACCTGTTGTTGTATGTCTAAAACATCCGTACAGGCTCCATCGTGCGTCGAACAAAATATGTCGGCAGGTTCTGTGGGACATTCTTCTCACAAGGAGAGACTCCCAACCCTGACAACTGGATTTGACTCAAACTTTGCTAAATAGGTATTTCGATGTCCAATCCAGCGTCCTGGAAATACGTTATTGAAATATTCTTGAACCGGTTTACATAGTTTGAAATATTTGGTACTTAAGGAGCCACCCTACCCCGGCGGTGCTTTGATCGAATGCTCATGCGTGGAGAACTATGTAAGAATTTGGATAGTTGACTTTCTGGTTCGATTCTTTCTTTCTCATATCAACGAACTATGTGAAAGTAGAATGATCCATATTACTGAAAGTCAGGCGGAAACAGACGGCTTTCAGACTTAGTCTTGTGGTTTAATTCAATACACTCAAACTAAAAGTGGTGCTTTGTGTACCTGAAATGGTATGTTTCAGGCTAATTACGTACAGGGTTCCCACTCACCTGGAATAGTCAGGGAATCCAGCTTAGCACTAAAATGTCCTGGAAAAGTCACGCATTTCACTAAAATCTCTGAAAACCTTGAAGTCAGGGAATTTGATAGCTTATTGTTTAAAGTTCATTTTGCTAAAGCAGACATTTCTTATGTAATGACAAACGCTTGAACGAGGTGGCAACTCTTTGTAAAGTGCCCCCTGTGGTTTAGGAGCCGGATTAAAATGAGGTGC
>JAGDQP010025400.1:0-13935 GCA_022664845.1 Lepisma saccharinum | reverse complement strand
GGTAAGTTCAATTATGTTCCAAACTAGAGGATACCATTATGGATAAGTCACACGTTGTGGTAAAAGTTCTGGACCTACAGTCTTTTGGTATGATGACGTCTGACTGTCATTGTGAAAGTGATGGATAAAAAAAAATATCTTCACTCGTACAACAAAAACTAACACTGATATGGGTTTAAAAGCCGATAGTTGAGAGTTCGTTTAATTCTAGGTACATAACGTACCTCCCTGGTAACTTTGACTTTACGGCATGAATGCCGAGATAGGTCTCCGCTGACGGGACTAGGCCAGTTCACTTGTAATGCTTAAGTGCACAATTCACTTGACTTGGCTTACACACTTTGCTGCATATATATTGTTTGTAGGATTGCAAATGTGTACACTGGCACCAAGGTGAAGATATGAGTGTTTGACATTGCCGTTACTGTGTAGAATCGTAAAAATAAGTTAAGTTTCACAATTAGGTGGTCATCAGAAACACTGTAAATGTTCACACACCTAAACAAATTACGAACAGTGACATTATCAAATAATGTTTCACTGGATTGTTTATGCCACACAAAATAATAGTGAATGAAGTTTGAACGTAATGTCACTTCCAAAGGTTAGACGATAACGCAAAATGTTAGTGTTGAGTCCAGTCCCATGCTTGGACGGATAACGGATGTATAAGCACTTGACTATGATATCTGAACACTTATATCTCGAAATAGCTGTGGATAGTCCACGAACCAAATAAAAACTGACTCTGGTCTCTCGTTTTCACCTACTACAAGTCAATTTCTCTATCCCTATCTATAGACTCGCTTTCTAAGAGCCTAGCTTGCTTTGTCCACCAAAACACCTGTTCTCGGAACAGTGTTGTCACTCGTAGTGGTGTAATGTAAACATGATTAAAAAAACTCTATTTATACATAAATGACGTGATGTCACACGTACACACTCTACTAACATGGACATACAATCTAACTATACATTCTGTAATACATAATACATTAAAACACTTATTAAAATTATTGAAAAAATAAAAAAAGGAGAAATGAATGAGAAGAGAAGGCTTTGAAACATCCACCGTACTGTGCTGCCACCTGCTGGAAAACATGGGCAGGTTGCTCCAAAACACAGTAGCGGGAAGAACGTGCTGGCGAGGTGGATGATAGAGAGAAAAATACAAAATAATGAAATAAAGTAGGAGAGGGTGACACTAAAGAGTAAATATAACCAATCTATACACATAGGGGAAGAAGTACAGATACTTATACAGAGATGACATCATGTAAATAAGCTGGGGAAAAAGTAAAGAAATCATGGCTTGCACTGTTCATTCAGTACAATACATGCTGCAGCCTGTCACCTGACTCGTAGGTAAGGGCAGTAGCAGACAGCTGCCCTGAAATTTAGTCCCTCATTATTATATTCATTGTCAGGCTGATTATTTGTTATGAAAGGACCCGGATCACTTAAAAATAGTGATAAAACAAACGGTGACCCAAACAAACTTTCACGGTAGGTGTAAATACAAAATATAATTACACATACACATAGTTACAAAAAATACATATTAATCCGCCTAGCCAAGCGTCGCTTCTAGCATAGGCTCGCTGACTGGGATGCACATCGGACGAGGGGAAAAAGGAGGTAGGTGCGAAAATCGGTACAAACCGAAAGTTTTCACAAGGTATTGTTCCTAGGCTTATCGTGTACACAGAACGTTGCTGGAACAATGGGTTTTACCCGGACATGTTGGCGACAGCAGGACATATTTCCAACTGTAGGCGAACTTACTTCTCTCTAGTTCCCTATACATTATAGCTGTAATGATATTTCCAGTAGTAATCTGTCTAGTGAAATATCATAGCTTTGGAAGGTGCAACACTGTTGTGACCTTTTGTCCTACATCTGGTCGCTGTCCAAAATCCTCCTTGGTTCTCTCTGAGCACCGATGATTTCCAAGATGCTTGCTGCATATTCGAATATTTCAATGGCAAATAGTTATAATATTTAATCAAATACATGTACCAAAATTCAAATAACAACCTAAATGCGTTAATCCTTTAATCATTCATAATAATAGTCAAATTCGTAGCCTAAAATTAATGATATGCATAACCAACAAAAAAAATGCATATGAAAATTTATATATAAGCGTATGCAAATTCGCAAGATCAAAAGTAGCTCTTCACATCTTGCTACTGGAGCCAGTGGTTTCCTCTCTAAAAAAACATATAACAGGGCATTTCTTGGCTTAATGGATGAAGTTGTTTGATTTCTAATTTTGAAAGTCAAAGCTGCGTCTGCACTTTTACATGTATTATTAATTACCAGGAAAAATATGTCAGAAGGTTTTGAACCTTTTTACTTGCTACAAAATTGAAGAAAGAAAAAAGACTGGTTTCTCTGTTACTTTTATAGTGATACATGATTCTTTGAAATAGATAATCCAGTGTGCTCTGTTACTATATGAATGTATTTACTTTTTTTATAATTAAGTATTTAACACTTTCCCAAAAATGAACGTATCGTCGATATACAGTACAAATACGTATTTAAGCAAAACTTTTTACCTCGATAAGTTGTACTTTTGAAATTATGAGACACGTGTTTTTTCTGTTTTGATATCTGTTTCACCGTTTTAGATTTCTAAGGGTGACCGGAGACTTTTCAATGTAAATTGTGTTGACATTTTGACCGACCGCCATTTTGGACTGGATTCGATACTTTTTTTTGTATCTTATTTCTTTTAACAGTACCTTTCGAACGATATGCTACTTGAACCCCCTTCTCATTTGAAAATTTTGAGTTGGACTTCGTCCGGGACTCCCCCAGGGGCCACACACCAAAATCTTTTCACTCACAACCTATCCCCTCAAAATAATGGGATACGTGTTCGACGATTTATCAATCTATCCAACCGTTTCCGAAAAAATGGAGGTACAAACTTTTCTTTGCCCCACCCTATATACATATATATATATGGAGCTCCTGCATAGCCTAATCGGTAGCGCGCTTGACTTCAGTGCGAGCGGTCCCGTGTTCGATTCCCGGTGGGGGCTGAAAAATGTCGATGTTGACCCAGCATCGTGAGGACAATTGGGGAGTTGCTGTGAATAAAAGACAGTGGCGATCACAGTGAGAGCTTCGACTCTCCTCTCCCAACCCGTCTGATCAGCGTGGGAGCAGTAGACCAACTCATCCCTTCGGGGAGAGGCCTCATCCACTAGTGGGTTGAATATGGTTGTGATTTATATATATATAGTTAGTGCATACTACTAAGCCTCTAATGCACAGCAACTTTTCGATATGGTATTACGTCTTCGTAACTGATCACAGTATTAAATAAGTTTTGTTCGATAAAACAAAACCTATGACTGACCATAACATTCAGGAATCCTTTATTATATATAAACTGGAAGCAGCGCTTCCAGTTGGACAAAGGTGAATTGAACCCTGTCTGGAACGATCTTTTTGCCAGATATTTCCACCGTCTGAGAAGAGTGATCGTGTGCTTGACTATTTTTCTCCTCAGCTGTGAGTTCTTAGTTGGTTCCTAGGAACTTGTGCCTCGGCTTCCATGTGCTGGATGACGCGGCTAGACCTCATCAGCCCTTTTTGTTCTCTATTTTATTTCAGTCTCTTCTATACAAAGTTGTTCATTTTTCGCGCTTCGAAAAAGTGTTTACTTTTAAACCATGCACTTATCCTTTTAACATTTTCGAATTAGTGACAAGGCGAAGAAGGAATAATTAATATTCCGAACACGTTGTGTTTTATCTACATACTGCCTGAGCAAAAGCGTGTGTTTAACTGTTTATACGATCATCACCGTTCGCATGATTTGTATTTACAACGGAATAAGATTGTTGACAATCGGTCTACACGACTAATGGTAGATATGATATTGTATGATTTATGTCTAGTGTATTTATCGCATTCTATACCTATTGTCGTTCTCGTCATTTCAGCGGCTGTTCGTAGTAACTTCGTAGCAAGGCATGCAACGGAGACCGAGATTAAAAAGATCCAATCCTGGTTCAGGTGGGGAAGAGATCGCGACGGTGGCAGAGAAAAACGACGGGCATCAAGCGACAACGCAGTACTCACAGCGCCACAAGAGGATAATTAAAAACACCGAGAAGGAAATACTAGAAGAATTTCGTCAGTCCGTTGGTAATTATGAAATTAATAGGCAGGACGTAAAAATAGTGAACAGTAATGTGAATTTTGTGGATATAGAGCTTAGCATTAGGCATTTCGAACAAACAAAAGAAAGGACATATCCCATTAGCAGCTCTTGTGAATCATGTAGTTCTAGTTCATCAATTACAGATCAGCTTGCGACATGGGCAAAACATTTGAATGTTTCAAATAATGCTACCACTGCACTTCTGCATATTCTGCAGCCTTACTTCACAGAAATTCCATGTGATGCAAGAACACTGCTGAATACTCCTAGAAACGTCCAAACTCAAGTATTTCGTGATGGGGGTACGTTTATTTACTTTGGTGTGAAAGAAAATGTTGTGAAGTTGGCGCTTTCCGGGATAGAAAATAAACAATATACAATATTTGAAAAGTTAAAACATAATGGCATTTCTGATCTATTAACGATTTCTGTAAACGTTGATGTTCTTCCAATATGTAAAAGTTCAACAAAATCATTTTGGCCTATATTAGGAATATTAGATCAGGCAATTAATAGAAAACCCTTCGTGATTGATATATACCTTGGTTATTCGAAACCGAAATCCTCAAATGAGTTTCTCGAACAGTTTTTTCATGAATGCCTCGAACTTGAAAGAACTGGAATTACTATCGGGAATTACTATCGGTTTCGTGTCAGTTGTTTCATTGCAGATGCCCCTGCAAGAGCCTTTGTGAAGGGTATCGTGTCTCACAACGGTTTTCATGGCTGTGAGAAATGTACGCAGGAGGGAGTAAGCTTTGGTACAACCACCTGGCAATATGAAGTTAACATTAGAAAGAGAACGGACTCTGATTTTAGCAATTTCCTTTATGAAGACCACCAACGACAAGAAAGTATTTTAAGAAATCTAACATTGGGATTGATTACACAGTTCCCGTTAGATAGCATGTATTTTATTTATTTGGGAGTCACAAAAAAGTTAATTAGAACTTGGGTAGATAAAGGACCTCAAACATGTAGACTAAGTTCATTTCAAACACAACAAATATTTACAAGATTAGAGGCTATAGGTCAGTATTGTGCAAGCGAGTTTTCTCGTAAACCTAGGGCATTTACCGTTTTTAAATTCTGGAAGGCTACAGAACTTAGAGCTTTTTTATTGTATTATCGACCAATACTTTTGCAAGGTATTTTAGTAAAACATTTATACGAGCATTTTCTCCTCCTTCATGTAGCTGTGTACATATTATCTAGCAATTTGAGTATAGATGAGAAATGGAGACGTTATACTAATGAGTTACTTCATGTTTTTGTAAAACATTTAGCTGTGTACTATTCCAAAAGTATATTAATGTATAATTTCGACAACTTACTCCATATTTCCGACGATGTAGCTAATTATGGTCCTCTGGACAGTTTTTCAGCCTTTCCTTTTGAAAATGAAATGAATGAAATAAAAGCTATGTTAAGAGGACCTAATAACGAATTACAGCAGGCTGCAAAAAGATTAAACGAAACACAGGTTAAGATAAACAAGACAGTCCCAGAAGTAATGGTTGTCAGCAACGGTAACATTAAGTCTCTGCGCTTAGAATCACTTGGTCGGTGTCTACTTACATGTGCTCCACCCAATAATTGCTACCTCACCCATGGAAACCAAGTTGTATTAGTCAGTTCTATAGAGAAACGTAGTGCACACGATTTTTATATTTTGAAATGTCAAGTATTTGAGAAGAAATCAAGTATTTATGACAAACCCTTGCAAAGCAGTTCCTTGGGGATGTTTAAAGTGAGCAAATTAACGAATGAACATAGTTTTTCATTTGCAGAACTTAAGCAAAAATGTCAGTTAATTCCTGAATTTAAAAATAAAACTGAATTTTACTGTCTCCCATTTTGTAATATGACACATTTTTATTAGAAATTCAAGTTCCGTTTTGTACATTAATGTGAAATTTTAAAAGCTATAATTTCAGAAATTTGTATTGGTGTTCCAGTTCTCTCTTTGTTAACTAGTATAAAATCGTAAGAGATATCTCGGTTTAAATCCATGATGACAATATATTGCAGTATACGACCATATGTGGGGTTAACATAGCAGTGTTAATGTGCAGGGTCCTTTCAAGGAAAGGAGGTCCCAAAGCAAAAAATGTCATATATATTTATGTCTCCTTTTGACCTCTAGAATCATGTCCCAGGCGTTCACAACCGTGCACACCAACACACGGTATCTTTTGTAATGGTAGGTAGTATCTGTATGCCAAAGGGGAAAAACATTTTTTTTGTCAATTCTTTATCAGTAGCAGTTTTGTGCTTGTAATTTTGTAAGTGATACAGTTTTCTTAGCACTGAATATTTTTTGTAAACCTTTCTCTCTGATTAATAAAAGTAATACATTTGTCATATAAGTAAGTTTTTTTTTCTAATTTATAAGTAAATTTAAAGATAGCATTCGTGTAGTATAAAACAACTTATCTTTATGGGTTACTCGGTGCTATGTTTTTACCAAGAGTAAATAAAATAAGTTAAATGAACTGAAAGAGGAAACGATAATTATAAAGAAAATAGGTATAAATTAATCCACTTACTTTTACAGAGTGTATATAATAGCGATCATACCCTGAAAAAATATGATTGCTATATCTTGTGGTGTGTTTACGAGGACTTTACTGTGAGTACGCTATTTTCCAGCCATTTTTGTTATTATGATTGCTATTTATATCCACCTAATTGTTCAACGATTTTCCCACGCACTCCCAACTATTGGATTGAGGAAAACCTCCTATCCCACCCGTAGCACATAGACATTTATGTGTAGTTGTGTTATTTTTTGAATCTTCACTTCTTTACTTGTAGTTTTATAGTACATTTCAGTTGCTTATTTTCAACTTGTTCGAAAGCACACGCCTTTAGAGAAATAGCAATTTCTTAAGATATTTTCGAAGCTTAAAAAGCGCAAACGAAATTGGCGGTTGCGAACAGTACAGGCGTTCTGTGATGCTGTCCTGTTTCAGCTTCGAAAATATCTTAAGAAATTACTATTTCTCTAAAGGCGTGTGCTCTCGACCAAGTTGAAAATAAGCAACTAAAATGTAATATAAAACTACAAGTGGAAATTCAAAAAATAACACAACAACATAAATGTATATGTGCTATGGCTGGAGTAGGAGGTTTTTCCTCAATGTAATAGTTGGGAGTGCGTGGGAAAATCGTTGAACAATTAGGTGGCCCAACGTTGGAAAGTGGTTGTTCCTGCACAACAACACGAGTTTGTTGGCATTATGTTGAAAAATGGTTGAAAACTTTGTTGGTCCACCGTTGAAAAGTGGTTGATCATTGAGATTTCGTTGCAAAATGGTTGACTGAAGAGTGGGCCTACCGTTGGGAAATGGTTGTCTCATGGCAATACATCGGTAGGTTGGCGCACGGTTGAGAAATGGTTGTATATCCTGTTGGACCAATAGACAATTGCTGATGGTTGGGAAATTGTTGTTATATTGTTGCTAAATTTTCTGGGCAAACGGTGAAAAATGGTTGTTTGGCCCAACGTTGATAATTTGTTGAACAAATGTTAGGCCCATTGTTGAAATATTGTTGTTTCATTACAACAAAAAGTCGTCGGTTGTTTTATTGTTTATGAATGGTTGTTAAAATCGTTGGCCCAACGTTGTCACAAGTTCGTTGAAAAAAGCATCGGAAAGGCGGACATAGCCAACGTTGTTTTCAACCGTTGGGGAATAGTGACATCAACCAAAAGTCAACGGGGGCCCAACGTTGTTTGTGCTACTTGGGCGGATGGGAGAGCCAAGGGGCAACCCACTCCTAAAGACTGGACGTTTCGAATTTTGTATGGTAAACTATAATATTACGGTTTCAATACGAGACATGTTATCCAGAAATAGGCAAAAAATAAAAACAAATTACAGGAGAGAAAGGGTAAATTGATATCTCGTTACGTTAAAAATGAGATATTTATATGCTAAATTTACTCAATGCCATTATTTACGATACCATCTTTATGAGACACTTTAACATCTAGACGCAAACGCACCGAGCAAAACAGTACCAACGATTAATCGTTGAACGACTGTTCGTTGATGATCGCTGCGTTCAATCGTGCACGATTTATCGCAGTGAGCAAAACGCACCTTAAAATATTAGCTTATCTCCCTCCATATAATATTTCATTTGCGTTGCATGCAAGATCCTCTATGATTACTTCTAAGTTTAAATATATAGAAGTTATATCATTTTACGACATAAACGTAAACGACAAAGTAAAACCGAAAACACTTGAACAGTATCAGAATCAACTTTTCCAACTAACCTCTTTTATTGCAGTGTTGTTTTCTTCTTTTAACACATTCTAAATTTGTCGTAACGCGTGCGGTCAGTACTCTACTCCTTTCTCTTGTGAAAGGAAACTTCTAGGCTTAATATTAAATAGCAGCAGTTATTCCCAATGTATAATGTTCCAAGGTACCAGCCTTTCAAGCAAACCTTTACCTTCACATTGTAATATATATACACTGTTGAAACTGTACCTCTGAATTAGGAGTACAAAATTCCAATTGTACTCCCAATTTTAGAGAGCCAGTGGCGAACTCAGTGTTGGGGTGGTTCTTTGCCTCCCAGTTATTTACCTTTGTTCTTACCAAAACGAAGGTAAAATATGAATCCCCGGGTTCGTTACTGCCTCTGAAAAATAGGTAGTCGGCATAACGTACTCCCAATTTTTGAGAATCAGTGACGGGCACGGGGATTCATATTTTACCATCGTTTTCGTGTTTATTAATCTTCTTCCTTGGAGACAAAGGACCCTAGGTTCGCCACTGCCTCTCAAAAATTGGGAGTACAAAATTGGAATGTTGTACTCCCAATCCAGAGGTACAGTTTTTACAGTGTATTGACCGTAACTTGATAACTACTAGAGACCTGATTACTTGTATGCATCATCCATGGAAGAAATAATAATTTGACTATTCACTTGTGCATAATCTTTCGGAACTTAAATTTATTTATGCCCTTTAGACATCTTTGGTTTACGCTAAATATATTTTTCGGCTTTAATGAAACGCCTTCTTAGTCCACCGATTGTACCATATATTCTTATCCACCTACGCTCTACCACTTGGAGGTTCATAATTCATGATACTATCGGCTTCATCAGTTTCATCTGTGTTCTGCATTAAACCAGAACCATTCCAATCGCATTATTGGGTATGTCCTTGTATCAGATTGTGCAGACCAGTCGCCAGATTAAAAAATGTCCACCTCTTTGTTCCTTACATTTGTTCCGTTCAGCAATTTTCTCTTCTATTTCGACTCTCTCATATACTAACTTAATTATACCTCTACTCCGTCTGTGTAATTTGATCCCGTATGCTCCTTCCAGTATTTCATTATATTATATTCATTAATGTTTACTGCTTCTGATGTTTCACTCTGTCCTCTAATGATTTATTGCTTGCCTTCATTCGCTGCATGCAAATATTCAGTAACTCGAACGGCCGCGAATGTACTTCCACCATCACTGTGATGCCCAATACTGTTAACACAGAAATGCTATATTGCGTCACTTCGATCTCTACATCCTTACGTTCGCTAGAAGTTGAATATACTCTTGTTTCGTTACTAATTACCAGCTTCCTGACTGTATTGTGATTTCCTCCAAGAGGCGTGTGGCAGCAATTGTTCATTGTCTTCCTTGTTAATGATCAGTACGTCCCCAATATGTATGGTAGTTATTCCTTGATTAAAGTTTCTTTCAGATGTTTCATTACCTGAGGTATTCCAGGAGTTTTATATTTCATGTATGTTTTGTCAACTGATGATCGCAGTTCCTTATTGCCGCAACCAAGACATTTTTCATTGCATGACAGCAAAGCTTATTGTTTTTCAAAATGGGCGTATTTCGGACCTGTTCTTAAAACTTTCAGATCATATCTATCCGTCTTGTAATATTGTCGTAGTGATTTGTAACCGGAACCAATGTTAAGCACTGAATTAAAGATGATGTTGACTCTAGACATGGGCTGAGCATCTGCTTTATATATTACGGCAGCAACGTCAAAAGCAACTTTAATTCTCTTTAAGAAAGCAAACGTTATTTAATTACACAATACTAGCACCAGCACATTTCACACCTTTATGCCCATATACGTTCCGGGATTACATTTTTCAACTTGTTCCTTTAATTACAACATATTAGTGTTGCTCAGTAAGTAATGCCCCACATTTTCCCCTCAATTCTGGGTAAAGAGAACAGTGTGCAAATGGAAGGTTAGTAATATTGAAGTTTAATGCCCACATGTGTGTAAGTACATAGTGGTTCGCCAGATAGAGACGCGGTAGTGGTCCTTGAAAATTGCGTCTGGGAGTGACACACGTTACAAACAACGAAGTGTAATTAAATTCTTAATGGTGGAGAAAGAAAGTGTGCGAAACATTCACAAACAGTTGTGTGCTGTGTACGGAAGTTACGGGGTCGATATCAGCATTCTTTGACGCTGGGTACAGAGACAGAAGGCTGCAGGGAATGGAGAAATGAATCTATTTGTTCGGTTGTGGTCTGAGCGTCCTGCTTCAGCCACCAGCCCAGACAAGATGCAGAGCGTCGATGACATTATTCGTGCGGATCGACATCGTAAGTGGATAACTGGCTCACACAGCTTTCCGTCAGTAGTTGTAGGGCAATTGCGGCCTAACAGGAATCCAGGAGACATGATTCTTCAACACGACACTGCTCGCCCTTAGAGGCATCCGAATCCAGTAGGGAATCGTCAGATTTGGTTGGACAGTGCTCCCCCTCCCGCTATAGTCTTTATCTAGCGCCGTCAGATTTTCACTGAAGAATTACCTGCGTTTGGGCCACTCGAGGGTAACCTACACTGGGCAAGACTTGAAGATGACACAAGATAAGATAAATACAGGGAAGAAACTCATGTCCTTGCTTTGCGCTGGCGTAAGGCCGTAGATGTTGATGGATATTACGTAGAAAAATAGCATGTCTAAAAGAAAAATTGATCTATACTGTGAGTGGCTTTCATACATTTTAAGTAAGTAGTTTCTGAGGGGGAGGGGGGAATGTGGAGCATTACTTTCTGGGCAA
This sequence comes from Lepisma saccharinum, assembly GCA_022664845.1. Taxonomy (NCBI): domain Eukaryota; kingdom Metazoa; phylum Arthropoda; class Insecta; order Zygentoma; family Lepismatidae; genus Lepisma; species Lepisma saccharinum. The sequence goes on along the minus strand of JAGDQP010025400.1, from coordinate 2,680 downwards.
ACCTAGTGTATTGATATACTATTTGATAAGGTTTTGTTCCGTAAAGTGAAACCTGGACCTTCCTATGATTTTGTTGCGTAGAGAACTGATTCCAAAGTTTAAGTTCAATTTCACTATACGATATGCCATATATCTACCATTGGACATGGTAGTATCTATCACATTCAGGGTCTGATTTGGAAAGAATGGTGCCATGCAAAATCACATTTTGATGCCTTTCAATTCCCGGTTTCAGATTATCGCCTTAATATTTTACTCATCTTTACATACTTTTAGGATATCTTTCGGTTACATTCAGTTCTGCATCCTGTGCCTGGTCACCGCTCGTACACAAATATTACAACCCTGATCACCATGGAAAGTTCCGTTGTAATAGTTTTAATCGTTTTCACATGTTACGCGAATATGACCTGTAGTAAGTCTCAATAGCATGGTAACGATAATAAGGTTAAAATATTGGCATAGGTTAAGCAATGAACGTAATCCCATCTATCAGTATGCAAGTCTGGTTGAACCTATTGAACAACCAACAACGCAAAATTAACTCTATACTGAACTTACGCGCATATGTTAATGATATGTCCATCATCTACATTTCTTTCCTTCATAGACTTAATAGTTTCTCGAGAGATGATGCTGGGAGCCAATAGGTTCACATCCATGAAACGTCTCCAGATTTCAGTTTTTCCATCTGAAATAAAGTGAGCAAAGGAAATTAAGGAATCGTTTTTTTTAACTTAAAACTAGTATAGAAAATCCATTCTTAAAATGACTGGGAACTTAACTTTCATCTTCCTCTTAAATAACTTCACAGTGTAGTGAAGATGATTTCTCAATATCCATAGATGAGTTAGTTCAGCTAAAACCCTAGAGAATGCGATGAAGATAATGGTGATACTCTAGCTTCCTGATTTAGTAATGTCCTGGTAAAGTAGTAAGGGAACTAGGTTCTATCCTCAGTCAGTCAAGTAATTTGATGGTTTGTTTCCAAGCAACAATGTGTTAGTGTAAAAACAAATTAACCTTTCCAGATCTTCTCATGTTGGTAATTACACGTATATAAATTATAATCGTTGCACTGTCGAGAAATAGAAACTCATTATGCAATATATATATATATATATATATATAGTATTCTAACCTGGCATAACGGACGATGAATTGAACATGTTATTTCCCGAACTGAAGAATCAAGTTCTGCTTGGCCAGAGTAAACATCATTAAACACTGAAAGTCAAGAGTAAAAGACTTTATTGAAGTAAAATCAATTTGACTTACAGTTCATTTGTGGAAGTTGAGACATGCTGAGGTAGAACGAAGCAAACCAAAGTATTGCTTTTATATACAGATGTGTTCAAATTATTAGACTCACTCTAGAAATCTTCAAAATTTAGTTTTCGTATCAATTACGAAGGCATATAGCATCTAATATTACGATCAAACTACTAATATTTTAACCTGTTCTTGTGTACATTACATCTACAGTATTTGTATCACTCTTGAACCGCAGATGCCAGCATTGGAGGGGCGTTCTGCAAATCATGCTTGAGTTATGATATAGCTATTGTGTTTCTTGCCCCAATAAGTTAACAGTATAACTCGCTGTTCGTTACAGATGTATGATTATACGACATTCATACTGTAAAACATTCAAGTTTATAATTTTGAAGTGACTTTAACGTGTTTGTACGTGTATTTATATTTTTGTGTAAAGTTCTGTAATTTCAACATAATGTGAAAAGCCAGACATACATTTCCAGCGTAAAGTTGAAGTTGTGAGTGTTTTTTTGGAGGAAGGAAGGTAACACGAAGACATTGTAGAGCATTGTATAAAAAAATATGGATGAACAATCTGTGTTGCGATGAGAGAGAGACAAACAAAAACGAATACCGGATCGGAAGCAGTGGGCGAAAACACGAACTGTCCTCCAATAAGCATCAAAGGGTTCATAACCATATGGCTGGTTATGGTGCAGGAATTACTTCTGAGAGTGTTACAGGAACTTCTTGTTTAGGGAGCAAAGAGTCACACAGACCAAGGAAGAAATAACCAAATACTCCACACAAAGTGAGGAAGTCTCTAGACAGTCGCGGATACTCTAACTATGTAGAACAACGTCTGCAGTGGGTAACACACTATACTTCTAATAAATGGAAGAAAATATGTTTAAGCTTATCTGATGAATGCTAACGATATGTTCGGCGTTGATCTGGGGAGATGTTCAAGTTACAATGTGTAAATCACCTGTTAATCATGGTTTAGGGGATAATGTCTGTCTTCGAACCTGGGAGACTTTATATAGTAGGGGCAATAATGAAAACATACACTAAACGTTCTTCAATAGCAACTACTACCGCAGATTGAAGCCTGATTTGGTGACGACCCATTCACCTTATACATGATGTAGTGCCCTCGCACCAAACCAATAGTGTCAAAAAATATTATTAATGTTGAAAAGCATACCGGACGTGTAATGAAATAAGCAAGGAATTCAATAACAGTAGTTAGAATTAATTGAAAACATATACCGATGCAATTTTACATAAAAAAAAAAACTTGTGGATAATGAATATTGAGCCTAATTGTTTGAACACATGGTATAAAAAAATAATTGTGGTGTTTCTGAATCTACCCAACCCATGCAAAGTAGATTCACCGGACCTAATGTTTCTAAATCTA
>JAGDQP010025399.1:0-26946 GCA_022664845.1 Lepisma saccharinum | reverse complement strand
CCCAGATCCTTACGTTGTGTCTATTCACATTCCCAGAAAGGTGAAACACCGCTTCATCACTGTAACGTAACCTTTCGGCGAACCCATCCTCTTCCATTAACGTGAGAAAATCAGCACAGAAAGACGCTCGAGCAGCATAATCAGTGTATCTTAAGGCTTGTAGCAGTTGCAAGCGATAGGATTTTATTTGTAAACGTTTCCGCAGAATTCGCCATACAGTTTTCTGTGGCATTTGAAGTTCCCTCGCTGACCGGTAGGTAGACTTCTGTGGACTTCGCACAAAACTGGCGCGAACACGTTCCACTGTCTCTTCCTCAGCTGAAGGACGGCCAGTCGATTTTCGCTTACAGATGCAGCCCGTATCTCTGAATTATTCATAACAGAACGAACGATCTCTGCTCTCCAGTCAGCGCCTTTTTCGTTAACTGCTTCCAGCGCCGAGTAGCGGTAGACAATGCAACCACGCGGGACATAAACTAAACTCAACTAAACTTTGAACTTTTACCTTTCGTTGCGCGTAGCTCACATTAAGATATGTTCATTATATTTCACAAAATAAATTTATGAAATCGGGTCCATCATTTTGACTTACCCTGTATATATATATAAATATATATATATCACTAAATCCGTAACAGAACCTTAATTTAGCTCTAGGTGCACATAAACTTATCAAACATAAAATGTTAATGCCAAACTATATGTGCCGAATCAAGTGGTAATGCTTCTGAAGTTGATATTGCTCTCATTGAAACAATCGATAAATATTTAAAACGTTTTAGAGGAAACACGTTTCCATATCTCTTACTGGTTGACAACTAGAAGACCAAATTGGTGCTCGAAATTAACATGGTGTTGAGGGGTTTCGAGACTATTGGATTCTGTAACACAGAAATAATATGAAATAAAGATGCCGAATAATATGCCGAAACTAAGTGCGAAACAAATGGAGCGTCCTGGGAATACTGTTATGGGTTGTGGTTTAATTTCAAAATTTTAAGTAGAAACAATGGTTGATTTCGCTTTCTTTGAAACAAACATGGAATGTTAAACAACTTCTAGAGGAAACATTTTTAATAGTCTTCAGTTACAAGACCTACTTGGTAAGTTAACTGTTGACCTTCTAATGGCCAAACGTTTTCTTCTCTTTTTCTCCATTGTCCATTTGTTCCGCTGTTTCTTCTCTCCTTGTCTTATGGTCTCTCCTTTCCTTCTGTTCTTCAACATCGTCTTATCATATCCATTTCTCCATAACTGCCCAGGAAAAAAAATATATTTCTCCCTCTGCTTTTTCTTGTTCACTGTTGACCTGTCTATTTTTTTTAATGTTGCTTATAAGGTTTTTCTTCGTCAAGTAATCCACATCAATCTTAGCATGGCAATAATTCCTGTACACAGCTCATTTCGTATTCCGTGTATATATTTCCTTTCTTTTTCCTTATCCTCCTATCTGAAAACACTATAGTTTATCCTTTTCAACTTCCAACTCCATTGATATGTCTTTATCTTTATCTTCAACTTTTTTTACGCATTTTTCCAACTACCTTTATGTGACCTTCCATATTTCCAAGCCATCCTCAACATATTTACTAAAACACGAAATCAGTTATTTTATCTTGAGTTTATAAAAGCAAATCTCAGATATGGAAAAACCGTGATATATTATTCGCCACCACCCTATTCGAGCTACATATTCCGGATACCTTAGGGGTCGCGTCTTCATTATTCTTACAGCATAGGGTGACTAATACAGTCCGTGGAGTTTTTCATTACGTAGTTTCCTTCATTCGGTAAAGTGGCTACAAGTATTTTATTAGGTAATATTTCTATAATGATATTCTAACCTGGTACAGCTTATGCAATTATTAGTCGGGAGAAACAAAGTGTATAAAAATGTTATTTAAAGGAAATATATATACTAAGTGTAAACGCTCTAACTTAGTAGGGTATAAAACAGGGAACATGTAATACTTGGGTTCCAGTTTTTTTTAACCTTTTCCTTTTCAGAACAAATTATGCTCTTAAGTTGAGCAGTAGTGGACCACCAAAGTTTGGCATTACCTAGTACGGTAGTACAACGTTACAGTTTGCTAGTAATTCATTGTAAATTTCTGTTATGCGCACGTACTAACTTTGCATTCTAATCGATTCAAATATAAGGAAATACATTTTAAATAAATATTTAAAATCATGTTGTATTTTTTAAGTATATCAAACACAAGCGTAAACCTTCCTTTACGCCGCTTTGTATTTTGGCCTGAAGTACTACATATGAATTATGTTAACGACGGAACATCTGAAATATCAAGCAATCCTAAGTTATGTTTGCCTCTCATAAACTCTAGAAAATACCAGTCACGTATTTCGACGGATTTAGATTATGATTCGCCTGCAGCTGTTGGGAAAGAAACGATATATCTATTTAATGAATATTTCTCTAACCATTTATGTGTATATTCTAGTACTTTATCCACTCCTCTACTTCAACACATTCACTGTCTTAATTACGTACAGCATCAAATTAGGTAAAATATCTGTAAAATCCTAATACACTTGTGCGAGCCATTAATTTTACTCATGCAGTTAGTTTAACAGTAATACATATCTCAGTTAACTTACCTAGTACCACTATGTTAAGAATTAATATATTACAAGTTTCGTTTGTCGTATTTATGAAATCTTCTTTCTCTCTGTTTTGTCTACCTGAGGTGTATGTTTCTGATAAGTCTTCTCCACAAAGCCCTGACCTGGTCTTCTTCCTCTGACAGATATTTATTCAAGAGATTATTCTTAACTCTATCAATATATTTCCTCCGTGGTCTCCCTCTACCTCTGGTGCCCTCCACTTCCATTGCTATCACTCTTCTCCATTTATTTTTCAAATTACATGTCCGTAAAACTGTGATCTTCTAAGGCGTGTATTTTATTGGATATCTCTGCCAGCTTGTTATTCATATTACTCCCACATTTCTCACTTTATATCTTATTGTTATCCCACACATCCAGCGTAGTATTCTAACTTCGGTTACATTTTATCTTTTTACAGTGCTTTTTCAACACTTGAGACCAGCTTCTTATTATGGGACAGTGTGTTTGAAGGTTACACTAAACCAGCTGCTTATTTTAAGACAATGTGTTACTATATTCAAACAAGGAAATGTGCTGATGTAATAAAACAATTACATGATTTATAGTTTAAGAATAACACAGTAAATTGAAGGAATAAACTTCCTCATAGTTCTGATACGTTTTAGATTACAATATTTAAAGTATAGGTTCAACTGCATTTACCATTTATTTACATAATTTAAAACGTACCTGTTTCTAGTCCAACAATGATATTTGTGCAATTGCAGAGTTTCATTTTCAAAGCCGTGACACATTGCGCTATACAAGCACTGTAGCTGTAGTATTTAAATAACCGCATTCCTTCATTTTCGAAAGCAAACCTGCAATTTCTGGATTCGGAATTAAGCTGGAACACGTCCTCATTAACTGTTTCTTCCTCTACTAGGACATCCATATCCAAAACCAAAACTTTCGTGGTTTGAAATTCGAAGAGGTACTGTGATGGACTATCATAATTCGAAAAAAATATAACCTAGAATGTAATAAATTTTATCAGTTCTACATAATAATCTACACAAAGTTCTACAGGCAAAACCAGAGACCTGGTAACGTATATAAATTTTGTTGCCAGATATAAACTAGATATATATAATATGACTGAACATGATTTTATTTTCCTTATATAATGAAGTAAGGCAATTGCTACTAATTGGAAATAATATTCAGTAGATACAAAATATAAAACTTTACTACATTTGAGTGATTTAGAAACTAATTTATGATGACCGATTTAGGATGACAGACTATGCCATAATAATATGTGCTGTATTCATGCTACTTATCAACGATGTATGCTGCAGCCAAGCCAAACTATTGATACTAAGTTGCACTGTTGCTGGGATCCAACATAGCATCTCAAAGGTGCAAGGCGAGGCCATACTGTAATCAAATGTGGTATCTTATGCATGAACCAATAGTCTTACAATCGTCCTCTAACAAGGGAAATATTCGGGTTCAAACATGGTTTGTTTATAAGACTTCGTATATGTATGACCCCGATACAGATAATGCGAGTAAAGTAATTCGACAGTGTAATTCCTCGTTTGTCCGCCACAGGGCGTTAAAGTTTTGAACGATTGGGACAAAACCACTGTAATGACTCCCGTAGTTTAGTTTTGAACAGGATTTTTTTAAAAATAAAACTTCGTATATGTATCCGTACCACCATGCTCATAATGCGTGCAAGGTAATGCGACCGTGTAAGACTTTGTTTGCACGCTACACACCGTTAAAGTTTGTAGCAAGAAGGAGACAGTCGGTGCAATTACTCCCACAGTTTCGGTTTGAACTCTCAAAATATATACATGAAGAAAATTAACAGTGCTGCCAAAGGCAGCAAAGTATCTCTACCTTATAACAAATAATTTGGCAGATATAGGCCAGTATATGTCTCAACAAATGTTAGTGATATTTTCCCACAAAGTAAGTAAAATAGAAGAAAAATAAAATGACAATAGGCACACATGGAAAAAGACACATTCCGAAGTACACTTCATAAGCACGATGTCGACTGCAGCGTCTAACTCGTACCCAGAGGTTAGTTCTGAAAGAAGGGTCTAGCGCCTTTGACAGGGAGACCAAAGTCTGTCTGGATGTAACATTTACGTAAAATGCGTGTAACCTTGTCAACAAAATGATACAAATAATTTTTAAAAAGAGAACTTAACTTTGGGGCTGGTATCCCGACAACAAGAACCAAGCTCTACTTACATCCCTCCTGTCAGCAACTTCAAAGATGTCAAATAAAGTTGAATTTGACCCAGTTCTCAGGTAGTGTGATTTTAAAGTTTGTGTGTGATTTTGATTATCTCGTACGTTTTACTCACTTTGTAGAAAATCCTCACTTGCATGTGTGGAGACATATATTGGGATATATCTGCCAAACTATCTGTTGCAGGGTACAGTAGCTTTGCTGTCTTTGCGTTCATTGTAAGGTTTCTTCATCTATCTTTTTTTAGTAATAAATGCCTGTTCAAACGAAAGCTATGAGAGTCATTACAGCGGCTGTTTCATCCTTGCTAGAGACATTACCACCCTGTAGAGAAACAAAAAAGGCCTTATACTGTCGCATTACTTTGCACGCATATGACCATTAGGGTACGAACACATATACGAAGTTTTATCAGAAACTCCGGTTCATACCGAAACTACGGGAGTGATTGAAGCGGCTGTGTCCCCCTTGTTCCAAACTTTTAATGCCCTGTAGCCGACAAACGAGGCCTACATAGCCCAATTACTTTGCACGTATTATCAACATTGGGGTGCAGAATCACATACTAAGTCTTATAAAAAACCTGTTCAAACCCAAACGCTTCCTTTGTAAGATGAAACGTAGAAAACCAAAACTATCAAACACTAAAGTTCAGTAATTTCTATCGATGGTCAATATCGGGGCTTATGTTCCGTTCCGCTAGATTTCTACTGATCCGCGATCGTGTCTTGGATCTGCAACTGACTGGTCCATGAATTAACGGCTGCTTAGTTAACTTAAAGGTATTTTAAATCTCTTTATTCTGGCTCCTTCCTGACACAAAAGATCGCTCAACTTCCACTATGTCTTGAACACTTTTGTATATAATTTTCATGTTGCAACCATAACTACTAAACATTAATGACCAGTTTCTGAAGCATGGGCACTAATTTAGACTTTAGTAGTGAAATGATGGAGTGATGTCTGGCTGAGTACGATGACATGTTTACGAAAATCTTGGCTTGGCTAAGGAATGACATTTTCTAAATGCGAAACGGTACTACGTTATAGTACACACACATAATGGCATTAATATATACTTAAAACACTTCCAAGTAACTTGTACGAAGCCACTACTGCCATACGTCGATACAAGAATTGGGAAACAACAGGAAAACATTCCTAAGAAGCCGATGTTTTTCATTATAAGCCGCAGCGCAATATCTATCTAATGGAACCAGATTGAATGGCGCCTCACCGTCGACAGCAACTGTCATCAGACCACGAAGTTCTGCTACTGCTTGCGTGGTCTCCCATGGATCGCAAGGACCAACCCAGGCCTCCTGGTCACACCAGCTGTAGAGTCATTCATTCAGGGAATATTTGGAAGTCACTTTGCAAGCATGCCAGATGTGCGTGATTGAATTTGCTATCCACAGTCTAGACTCCAGTTTGGAAGGTCCAGGGTTCCGTATCAGCACCTCGTCATCATCTGTGAACCTACCTCGCGTAAGTGAGATATTTGTTTGCTAGGAGAGGTGTTATTATTAAGATGATAAAATCTGGTTGTCCGCCTACTTTTTATTACGTTTCTTTTGTATATCTTGGGCCCTTATAACTCCCACTTCGTTTTGCAACGACACATGACATTTGTTCACTCTAGTGCCATCTGATATTGATTTTAAGTCTACCATCTGTTCAGTAATACGCTCCAAAGATAGTATCCCGGCACTCGCCTTATTCAGGTAACGGTTCTCCTCAGTCACGATAGCCGAATGCTTGAATGGTATTCCGACTTCCCATGCAGGTCAGTTTCAAAGTCATCATGGTGTACGCTGGGTAATTTTTAAGCACAAGGAACGGCTGTGTTTATATTATCCCTGCCCTCCCGCCGTTTGCTATAACTTTCTGAGGACATTTAGGTATATATTTATTTTTAAAGTGTTTTTTTAGTTATGTATGAGTACACCTGGGGGAATAAATTCGTCTATATATCATCCATTTTAACCTGGTCATGAACAGCACAAGATAAACAATTGCAGGAATATTTAAATAATTTATTTAATTCTATCAATTCTGTTCCTAAACTTTTGGTCAGTTCCGCGTCAAAAAAACGTTCATACCCAGACCCATCCCCCCGCCCCCCGAAGTAGATTCTTAGGCTGAAAAGTAGATTCAGCAGTGGGCCCCTCCAATTTCTCTGGTTTAGATCCAGCTGCGGTAGACTTTTTTTCTGTCATTTGATAATTTAATATATCAAATTAAATGGTCTAGCGCCAAAACTAAGGAAGTATTTCCTTCTTGCTTAAAAAAACAGAGATTGGCAATATTTTATACGGTATAGCATTCTTCAGGTTTTGCTGAAAAGACATATAAAGACAAAGAAGTAGTTTATTTATGTCTTCAGAGCGATTGGTTGTCCTTTCAGGACGGATGAAATAATTTTCTCGTGCAATCAAATGACCAATGAATCCACGTATGCGAATATCATGAGTAAAGCTAGGTTGATACGCATTTATATACGTCAGGCCTCAAATAATTTTTAATTTAAAAAGTCTTATACAGAGCGTCAGGAGGGATTTCTTGTCCCGGGTAGCTTCAAAAAATGTTCGACAATCGATGAATTAATGATGGAGATATTGAAAATAGAGACGAATTAGTGTCCCGTTACAGAGCGCAGGAAAGAAGAGCTTGAGCAATTACAACAACAACAACAACTACCACCGGCGTTACAGGCGGATAAATTCTGAGCCAGCCCCAACGCCAGCGCCATCTGTCTGCGTTTAACATAACTGCGTCCACCTAACTGACGGCAGTGTGGTCAGCACTGAGCAATACATAGTCGTACACACGTGTATTATAACTTTTTTAGACCGAGTGGCTGTCACATCTTTATCCATGTGACTACCCACATTTCCTCACGACACTAGGTGAACAACGAAAAGTTGGACTCTAGCCGGAAATTGAATCGGGACCACGCGGATATGTGTCCAATGCTCTAACCGTTAACTATGGAACCCCCTTGAGCAATTTCGAAGTAACCAAAATTTTTTTACCGTTCTAGAGCAGTGATAAACAGAGAAGAATAAAATGGACGGTACGTAACTTTAGATTTGTAAGTAATTTCCATCAGCATCCAACACCATTTGCCATCGTTCTTGCAGCTTCACAATACACTGGTGATCAAAGTCGGCGGTCCTTGAGGCAAAGAATCGCGTGAGTGCCTTCCGCACTTCTCCCTCTTTGGCGAAGTATTTCCCACTGAGGTGGTTGTTGAGGGGATGAAACAGGTTGTAATCTGTTCGAGCAAGATCCGATGAATACGTTGCATGACACAGCATCTCCCCTTCAAATTACTGAAGTGTCTCATGGTTCCTCTTTAGCACATGTGGCATGGATTGTCGTGGAGGAACAGCACACCCTTGCGATTCACCAATGCCGACTCCTTCAGCCACAATATACTTTGCACCCTTTGTAACTTCTTTGAGTAGAGGTAAGCAGTGATGGTCTGACCACGTAGAAGGAGCCCGTTAATGTACCACTTGGCGAAAGTCCACCATACAGTGAGCTTAACCTTTCGTGTGTGTAGGAATGGTTTTGTGGTGAGAGGCACAGGGTAACGTGGCGACAACCAATATCTGGAAGGCGTGCGACAGTCTTAGAGGACCCACATTTCGTCACCAGTGAGCAAGCGATCAAACATGGGTGTGCTCCGGTGCAGATTGAGTAAGGACGAAAAGGCTGTCACTCGTTGTTTCTTGTTGGCTCTCGACAATGCCCATTTGCTTAACCTTTATGATTTCCCTCTCCCATACATGCGCAGTCGCGCTGAAACATGGAACCTTTCTGCAAGTTTATCACACGTTAGATCACTGTCCCCTCGATGACTGCTTTCAGGGCCTCGTCATCCAACACATGTGGTCGTCCACTTCGAGGATAATCAGCAATGCTCACATCTCCAGAACGGTATTTCTGAAACCAATGCCTCGCAGTGCGTACGTTCAAGGCATTCTCCCAAATGCCTGATATATGCGGCGACTTGATGCGGCTTCTAATAGGCCCACTTTAAAGTATTAAACCAAACACACGCGAGCAAGCTTCTTAGGTACCTCAATTTCCCGTTTACACTGGACGAGCTGATACTGCTGTGTGTTCGCACCGTGCCTGTATTACTGAAGATCGGTGATCAGACTAACTCCTGATTGCTTCACAGGAACATGCGTCATTTCGTTTCCTCTCTGTGAAAACATGATTAATGAGAAGTCAAAACGGTAAAATTGTTATGGTTACGTTGTAAGTGAGATGATAAACCATACAGTAGATCAATCTACAGTCATTGCTTACCACCCGCGCTGTATCCACCAGTTCATGTTGCAACGCTAAGCAATTCAATACCAGAAAAAAAAAGAAACTAGTTCAACCATCTTTTAGGAATGGTCCTAAACTTCAGCAGAGTACAGGAACATTACCTGCGGTTCAGGCTCCGCTGACTCCCTTCCTTTTTCTCATGTAATTATGTACCAAGTAGCACAAATGGCACTACCAAACCGAAGTTTTGATAGTCTTCAAAACGGGATAGAACATATTTACCTGGTACTGTATGATTCAGACGACCAATGCTCTGGGTCACCCTCCCGACAATAAAGCGTTACACATTTGGGCGATAAGGTGTACTCCCTCTGCTCGATGTTGTCCCAACTTGTGTTGCAGTTCGAAACAAGTACCACATATTCGAACAGTATCAACCTCAACTGTGGCAACAATAATTATCTGGGTTAGGGTAGTAATATTATACAGCCCTCGAATAAGGGTTCAATGATCTGCAACAATTGCCGGGGGAACCACATTGCAGGAATTGTCGGCAAAAGGTGGAAATTATAGCAATAATAGCAGCAACAATAAAACGAACCAGGAAAAATAAAACATACATTATTCGGAAAGGAACAACGATATATAAGTTAAATAATTACTTTCAAAATCACGGTCCATAATAATCTTTCTTAAAATACGACCCACATGGATAAGAAATCATATACATTTTTTATTGATGCCCAGTGTTCGATGCTTAATCGTAACGTTAAGAAACCACATATACAAACGTCGCTTACAGGAATAGGAGAGAATAGTGTAACGTTCTCCTGCTTTCAGCGTAACGATGTGGTAGAGACAAAATATATTCACTGGATTTTGCTAGTCACCCGTTTTATTACAAAATGATATAGGTAAGAGAAATTGATAAATAAAGCGTCCCATATCCAAGAAATTTACAATTTAGACAAGTTACAAAGTAGCAATTTTATGGATTCTTCGTAGAAGAGAGCTAGGATTGGTGTTGCACCAGTCTGAAGCCAACCGAGTTAAGTAATGGAAGACACTAGTCCAACAGCAACTGAGTATGCAGGAAGTTAGCATACAAGTTGGATAGCAATTCAGTATTCAGGGAAGAAGGAAAGTACCAGTCCGACTGCAAGTGAGTACGAGAAAAGACAAGATAAATGATCACCCAGGGAAGTGATAATTGATAATAGTGTGTCGGGATTTTATAAGCATCTTCATGCTGGGGTCTTTATTGTTTCCCTCTTGTCGGTGGTAGCTCTGTCTGTGACCAATTGTTGAAACCGAAGTTATGGTCTGCTTTGTTTATGATTCTACAGTTTATTTGCCTTGCGTCACATGTTATGCATACGTAGTACACACACGCTACTATAATATTTACGTTGTGATTATGCGCGACGCGTGCTGAAACACGTGAAACACTACAATAGGGTAGTAAGTGAGGAAAATGTATTGGTCAATATAAAACTTGATGGCAAGACGTTTTGCCAAACAATTCGTTTATGGTTTTTGGATCAAACTATGTCATTTGAGGGTGTTTATAATTTCTTATGATGTGATTGACAATACAATTAACGAACTATGCACAACCCGTTTGGATCTTGCACCATATTTAACCTTTTTAAGTCAAACCAGAAAATGTTACGTTGTAGTTTCAGACACGGGTTGAATCAGATAGAGCGAAAATGGTGACCACAATTAAGGCCAAACTTAAACTAATACAAGCGTACCAATTAAAATTGTAAACTTCCATGTGAGGACAAACACTTAATTTCAGAACCCCAGAAGACACACTTAGTTCCATTGTACTACAGTCTGTCCCCACCATTCTTTCCTACCAACATTCGAAAATGATACATTTTAATACCACGGAGGAGACAATCAGTCTCCCATGATACGCTACCGTAGTGACTTCAGTTCGATGCGACATAATTTCCACATTTCAAAAGGACATTTCGGAGGTCAATCTGGCCAATAAAGTATCTCCTTCTTAGATGACGGTATGTGAGAAAGAAGAAGAGGAAATTCTAAAACGTCACCAATGTTATGCTAAACTAGAAGCTCCTTTCATTATCAAATGAAAGCTGAATTTGTCTCGTAAATAGAAGCAAAAATTACACCTACTCATTTATGAATTTGCTGTTGTATTTTACTGGTCTTCGGCAGTGTTTTAGAATGACGTTCCACCTGAAACACCACATCGACGTTAGAGATAGTGAACCAATAAAGGTAAAACAATTACCCATTCCTGTTGACATCCATCCGGAAAATAAAAAAAAAAAATTACATAAACTATGCGAACAAAAGATAATTGAAACGTGTAGAATCTTGTGAAAAAACGAGAAGGGCAGTCCTACTGTTTCGTGTGTGTCCTCAGAGCGTTAGGAAAAGCCAATAAATCTAAAGGGACTAGCTACTGTAATACTGTAATATACCCTACGAGCCTCAAAACCAGCAGAACCCAGTTCAGTCTGCTTTGGATGATGGTCACGGAGGAATTACTACCCTCGGTCCTGAGCCATCATGTGGATGACGTGATATATAATGTATCATATTGGTCAGAAACCCTTCAACTCCTATCAAGGTTCTTTTTTACTACTTCGGTACGCGTACCTGCGTCTCAACCGTAATAAATATTGTATCGAATATCTTAAGCTAGATGTTCTAGGGAATATTGTGTCAGGCCAATATATCGAATATTCACTAAAGATTGTGTCCACCATGTTCTATTTCAACATCCCTAAATCAAATAAAAGCATTAAGTCGTTCTGTAGGATTCTCAGTATTATCCCCCGACATATCCCTCAATTTTGTACGCATTTCGCACTCTTACACCATTCATTGAAAACGGACATCAGATTCCATTGGTAGAAAAGTGCGAGGCCAGTTTCAATTTATTGAAACAGTTGATCACATCAGCTCCAATTAAGATATAATTTTCTAAAAAGACAACCTCATACGTTTTTTATAAATTGTTCCTTTGAAATTACAAGAGGCGCCTCCTTCAGTACGTGGAGTATAGCCTCCTACATGCTGTAGCACTCTGTTCTCGACGCCTAATTCCCAGCGATAAAAATACAACATTCTAGACCCGCAGACTCACATTACATATTTAAAACAGCGTCTTTACATCACTTTCTAAACTGCGAAACTTTCAAAAATGTTTATGAAAATATTGCCCTCTCTTATCTCTCAGGAAATCTCGCCAAGATTGTCAATCTTTTTTTTTTTCTGATTTCAATTTCGAAATCTCATATATCATACCCTAATAAATAAGTCTCGGCGGGATTAGAAGATTCCCTGTGGATCAGTCTCAAAAAGAAGAGGAAACCGATTTTTCATACTGTTCTGCTCTTCAAGTTGCCTTAGACACAACATAAATCCAACAGAAGCAGCGAGAGGATGATTACTTCGGCAAAATTACAAAAATCTTGAAGAACCCAGAAAATCTGGAAAAGAACCTTCAGAACTTGGACCACGTCAGGAAGCATTATGTGATTCGTGACAATGCTCACTACAAAATCCATCGCTTCGCCAACAAAACACGATACCTTCCGTATACTCTTAAGGATCTGCAACACAAGGTAATTTCGGAATCTCATGGAAAGGGGCCCTTACCTTCTCACCTGTCACCTTTAAAAACCTTCTATCTATTAATATTTTTCTCGGCAATGAAAAATACAGTTTTCTTTTGCATCAAGCGATGTCTCGCGTGTCAGGTAGCCAAACTACCGTTAGGGAAAATGCCTCATATTCTTCAAACGACCCATTCGACTACCACTCTATTTTCTTCGCGTATATATCGATAACAAAGGATATCTTGTGTCCAGCAACACATTCCGTTATGTGTTTGCAATCCTGGATGAATCCACACGTTATGTCATTACTGTACCACTATGAATAGTAACGGCAGAAAAAGTGGCATACGCCCGAGTCCGCTTTTTGTATTTGACCTTTGGCATAACTTATACTGTTTCGTGGGATCGATCCTCCGTGTATTCATTGAACTCATAAAAGAATTGGCGAAAGAGAAGACCGGAGTCCAGCCATCGTTCTCTAGTATATTGATCTTTCGAAGGATTGGTAATATAATTTCCAGGCTACAGACTTCATTCATCGTTAGAATGATTCAAAATTAACATGTTTTGTCATTAAATGTTGTCACGTCTCGATTTTTTTTTCTTAAAGCTATAATTCCTATAACGCCTGTGACACCTTTAGCTGTCTCTGATGTAAAATTATTTAGACAATTCAAATCTGATAAGCAATCTGTGGCTTTCAAATATAGCTTTTTGACTGAAAAAAAATTAATGTTTCTAAAATGGTGTTCACATTGCAACATGATAGAATTAGTATCTCAAAAGGAACGCCAGAGACAGATATGGGAAATTCACAATAGAAAAGAGGAAAAAATGATTATAGTACGAGGTAGTAATAAGAACGGGTTTTCGGTGGGAACTTTATCTGCATTGCACTTTTTTGTTTTTCGCTCAATATATACAATGGTATGGACATCCTAAAATACTAAAGTGAACAGCTCACGAGAAACTCCAGATACAGACATGGACGTTATGGCATTAAAGCTGTGAGAACATTTCCTATACAACGGTGTCATACAATTAATGGCGTCTTGAGGTGACATTCATCTGCAATGGATATTTTAGGTTATTGTTTATATATAATTACGTCGGCATTGCAGTATAACACAATGTATATATCAGAAGGAAAACCACATTCAGATATGGAAATTGCACTTTGCAAAGAGTAGATCATTTTCTACTAGAATCAATAATAAACCAGAGGGCTCTTGGAGATAGATCTATCTACAATGCAATTTCTTACATAATTATATGTTTAATGGTATTGACCTTGCCAATAAACACCATGTATAATGTCAGAAGGAACACCAGGAGACAGATATGAGACTTGCATCGTTGGAAATAAGAGTATTTCATTTAGAATGGTATAATAATAGCAGTGGGCCCTTGGTAGAAGTTCTATCCGCAATGCACTTCTTTACATCTTTATATATATTTGTGTTTACTTTGCAACACAATACAATGAATATTTCAGGAGAAACACCACATGTAAATATGGAACCTGCACAATAGGAAGATGAAGAGTGTGGTGTCGAATTGTGTAATAAAATTAATTGTTTCTTGGTGAGTAGTCTATCAGCAAAGCACTTTGTTTTTGTTTTAACATGCAATGTCCATAACTAAAGTTGCGCTGTTTGCCGGAATCTAAATTGAAAACGGTCAGTCGGGAAAATGTGAAACTCTATATGAAAATTAAAACCATTCAATGTGTATTTAGACATTATTGAAACTTTACAATAACTATATTGACTTATCATAGATTTAAAAAAGTTATGTACGGTATATTTGTGTGGGCTACAAAGTATGATTAAAGTGTTACCTATCTATGTTCAAAGCAATATAGAAGAATACAGGAGTTGCGGTGGTTAAATTGTAAAGTTGTATCTCTGATTGGTGGTGCTATCCTTTCTATCCTGCCTTGCGCTATACGTGCTTTGTGGTGAAAAGATACATGTGCGTGATTTTCATAGGCACTTTCCTCCTACTTTTTCCACTCAAACAATTCTCCCACCAAAATCCGTCCAGCTTGGGCCCAAGTCGCCTAACCACTTGGAATAAAATCCAAGATAAAAATGTTCCTCAGGAAATCATGAGCTGAAAATTCAGTCACTTGTTTATCGTTTCCAAATGCTTCGAAATCTCGTACTCGTGATATCAACTGCAGCGATTTCAGGTTAAGGGGATATCACGTTTTACAAAGTGAACATCCAAACCAATAGAGATGTAAAAATGAGCATAACAACAATGTTATCTAAGAGACGAATAGAGATGTTTCGTGTTGTGCTGCGGCCTACTGTTCTACAATTGAATTTGAATGAAGAAAGTGAGAGATAAACGGCTATATAGCTCTCACACACGGAAATTGTCTACCTCAAGAACTACGTGTCACAACACCATGAATGAAACGACAACGCCATGAATCAGAGATAGGTAGCACTTTAGCACTGAACCACGGCAAATCTACTATTCATCTAAACTGTCCTGCACATAGATAAGCAACATGTTAGCCATAATTTGTTGTCCGAGTTTCGTTTGGTTCACAAAACACACCCTGGATAATTTGAAAAATGTACGATATGTTAATAAAGTGCTTCAAAAATGTCCATAAAGCCTAAAAAACATTAAAAGTTTTAATTTAAATTGTTTGTTCAATATACCTCTTCCACATGTCGTTAACCACATTAATATAGGGTTTCATGTTTGCCGATGTATCATTTACCATCTAGAACTGGACAAAAGTGATACCTTAACGTTAAATAAAGCATGTTAAAATGTGTTTTGCAGTTGATGTCGCCATGTGGATCCCAGTGATGTTATTACGTAATTCTATAGGAAATTGTATTTTCTTTTCAAAGATGTATGTCTCCTATCCTCAGCTGGCTAAGGTAAGATAAAATTAATTGTATGGGCTGTAACAGCAACTGCAAGTGGTGTTCATCCTGAGATATGCATGGTGTTATATTGCAATGTTAACGTGATTATATATGAATAATGATGTAAAACAGTTCATTGCTGATGGATTTTCCCTCAAGCACCTACTACTTTATTACACCTTTGTATAGGAAAATATCTGGTCTTTCTAATCTGTATCTAGTGTTCCTTCTTAGATATTTATGTTAGTATTTTAGGATGCTCACAGCTTTCTATGTATTAAGCGAAAAACAAAAAGGACTCTGCAAATAAAGTTCCTACCAATAACTCTTCTTTTACTTCGTTCTATAACGAACGTTGTTATCTTTCTAATGGTGAATGTCCCTTATCCGTATCTAGTGTTCTTTTTAGATAGTCACTTTATTATGCTCGCAGTGAACACTATCTTAGAAGCTGCCTTTTTTCTGAACCATAAAGCCATTTCGAAAAAAAAAACGACTACAGTTTTGTTATCAAATTTGATTTGTTTGATAAATTTTACATTAGAAACACCTAAACGTGCAACACATGATATTGGCTTTAAAAACTAAAATTCTAATTTGTGTATACCCGTAAAGTACCTGCTGTGAAAACATTTAAGGACAAAACATGTTAATTTTAAAGCCCTGAAATTATGGTTGCAGGTGACGTACAGACCTGTTGCTTGAATATTTGTTAAACATTCTTCCCAAAATCCATTTGCCAAATGTCATAAAAATCGGAAACTAAGGATCCCATTTCACCCATTTTCTCTCTCCATTTTGTATTGAATGATGACCTTTTAGCTTTACTATATTTTGTCCTCAATCTGTAGATGATTTCTGACGTCCCAGATAATGTAAGTTGTTAATAATTCTACAAATATCTAAAATCTATTTCATTTTAACCGAGAAATTACGAACTATTTCTTAATATATTAGCTTTCATTATTGGATGCTCTCCCAAATGGAAGCTAATGAACAGTTTCCAAGCATATTACTGCTTCAAACGTAAACAAAGCGATATATTTCTGTTATGCTCAATTTTAACAACGCAAATAGAATACTTAAATTTTCGGCTAGAAAACTCTGAACACTGAATTTACGTGATTTATATAGGAGGACCTTAGAAGCCAAGGAATATAAGTTGCATTAACAATGAGCGAGTTAAGTGCATTATTGATGTACAAATGGGCTATTCTAGTTGGAGATAAAGAAATAGATGAAAAATTTCTTCCAGTTTTGCACTTTGGTAGTCATTTCTTTCACTTAACTTCTTTCGCAAATTATAATTGTATTTAGAGCACAAGGGATATAAGGGCAAAATAAAAAAAAACAGTTCTTACAATTTAGTTAGCGCCGCTAATTTGCGTAGCGGTTACCAATCATATAACTGTACTGACAATTTTAAGTTCTTTTTTTTAAAGCTGTATAATTGAAAATTGTTAATGTTCAGGGCAAGTCCTTGCTAGTATTTGGTTTCTTTGGATACTACGCTGATTTAAATTTTAAAACTCTGCTTCGATTAGTGCATAATTCCAAGATTTTGAACGCAAATGTACCGTCTTTCAAGAAAGTAAATCCCACTTGTTGGAGGCGCTGGAATAGAATTTCCCAACTATCAAAAAAATCGAAATGCACATGTTCACGTGTAGTGCACATGGAAACTTCCAACTACTTGTACTCAGATTCTTTAATGTATGTATTGTGTTTGTATATTCCAGAATCTTCTCATACATAGCAGACATAGTAACAAAGGACAATATAGATTCAAGACAATCCTATTTGATAATATTCAAACAGACACATAATCAGTACAAAAATTAACGCGTAAATGAAATGAGATAAGGCATTTTCACTTCATTTAGCATTGCAGACACGGCAGACAGCTCGTAGGAACAGGTCGTCTTTTTCGGGTGTTCCTCAGCAGCTGCTGTGAAGTGACGTGTTAGTTTCGAGTGTTTGACGGGAGTTAAGTATAATATTTTACTTCCTTTTTCTTTTCTCTGCTTTGATTTTGCGTTAAAACTGATTAGCTGGAACAGCCTGTTTTTTGTGTGTGTGTGTTTGCTCATGATGCCAGGCACCTGGAAGTCTGATCGTGTAGAAGTGATAGTTTTTTTTGTATAATTGTAAAACCTATGAGTGGCAAGCATGCATAAACCCATCGATTACGTCAGTGTGTGTGTACGTCTTAACAGTGCAATGTTTAATGGGTCAAGAAAAGACCTGTGCTTTGTTGAAGAATTACTGAATTAATATTTACATTGTATGATCGGCACCGTAAAACAATTTTCAGTGATAATCGGGAGTGGTATAATGAGCTACTATGATATATATATATTGGGCTGGTGTTTTAATTCGAGCATAGACACTATGGAAATCGAACGACAAAACACTCTCCGGGTTCATTTCCAAAACGTTAAAAGACTACCGTCCGGCTTGATGACCCATGCTTTCATTCAGGAAACTTTTGGGTTGAAAGTACATTAAATTGTATCTATAGAAATGGATAGCCTTTCTCGTATGCTTTTTTTAAAACCTATTTCCCCAGACATATGTAACGCACTTTTACTCGGGTGTGGAGGTACGGTGAATTAACGTGGATGAGACTGGGACTTATCGTTTGCCAGTGGATATTGCGGCAAAATCGATTACATTAGTCCGAATATCACCGGTATCGCTGCAATTAACGGACGACATACTTCGCACTGAATTAAAATAATATGGTCAAATTCAGGAGATTGAGGAGCAACGTTTCACAGAAGACCATATATATGCGAATATTCGCACGGGCAAGAAGCTAGTGAAAATGTTTCTCAGCAAAGGCTTTCCTAACATTTTTCCTATGTGTGGACTGCGATTGACAGTCCAGTATCAGTTCCAACCGATCCTGTGCAACTATTGTTTCAAACCAGGGCATTTCGTGGCCAGTTTCGAAGCCAGAAAACAATACATGGGTTACCGGGCCCTCGCAATAGACGAAAAAATACCCCGCGAGATATTCACAGTCAAGACACTGCGGAAGAGTTGAGTGGTGTGGCAAGACCGGGGTTTTTCAAACGGTTTCCGAGTGTTCTGGAAAGCACGTGCGCATGACTGGTTAGTGACACCGCGTCTGACTGGTCAGATCCTGTAGTACCGGGACAACCTTCTGTCGGTCCCAGTAGCACCACTGTGTGGTACGACCCCGGGTCTTCTGGACGCTTAAGTTTTCATACGCCTTTAACGAGAATTAAGGATAGATTGAACACGGCATTGAGGTTAGACAGTGGAACGCCAGGGGAGATGGGGGCGAGGGGCGCTGACTTGCATTTAGCATTTCATCTCCAGTTTACTTCTTTGCCGGTACCAAAGACTTCTTCTAGAACCGTCGAACTGGTACTCCCCAAGGACACCAGGTGTGATCCATACAGTGATCAGTGTAATGCGGTGGATGGGGACAGGGTACCTCTGTACCAGCAAGCTGAAAAGCAACCGACATTTGGAAGCAAGGCACACCCGGACCAGAGGCATCACGATGGACCAGAGAAATGGCAGGATGCGGCCGACAACTTGGAATTGGTGAACCTAGCGAGTACCGAGTCCCCGACGACCGCCACAAGTAATTCACCGGTTATTGAGACTAACAAGATAAGTGACCTAGACGCGGCTTTGGAGAACAACACTAAGGCTGCCACTGGGACCAGGGGGTGGACCAAAATACTAGTGTGGCTAGTGTGACGGAAGTGGAAAGTGTTCAAGCGCTCTTAGCTGGCCTGCAGGGGAATCTGTTAGGGAAGCAGGAGGGAGCAGATATTGGGGAATGTGACGAAACTGTGTCCCAGTTAAGGACCGGAGCACAAGAAATTGCAACGTCTGCCGGTATCACTGGTTTAAAAGAAAAACTAAGCTTCTCAAAGACAACTTGAGTGAGGATAATACGCTCAAATTATCCGAAAAAAAAAGAAACAAGCCCGCTTAGTCAGATATAAATAATGTTCTTATTTTTCAGGGTTAGTTCGGGGACCGGGTCGTAATTTTAAGGTGTATGCAAGTACGTTTGCACGAGTTTTTTTCTTAGGTGATATTTTTAGTATGACGGCCCCTTCCTCTGGGTTTATTGCACAACGTAGTATAATCAATATGATGTTACCGCACTGCTATCGTCTGGCGACAGTAAATATTCATTGGCTTTCTTCAAATAGACCCGGTACTCCTTTGAGGGCTATGAATGATTTTATTTATAAATACGATATTAATATCCTATATATACTGGAACATAGACTGTTAGATCCTGTTTAATTTCCGAATACAATGTGATCCAGTCGAGTTCCGAAAATCTCGCCCCGATCGATATTCCACTTGAACAAGTGTGTGGACCTAACTCGGGCACAATGGAATCATTATCACTTTCTGACGGTATATGGTAAAACGACAGGGGCTCCGGTTGAGGAGTATATTTTTTTTTTTTTTTGCTGATCATGTGGCCGAAACGTTACAGGATAGTCAGCGCAATTTAATGATGGCAGGAGATTGCAATATTACCTTAAACTAAACACAATCTGAACCTCATAATTTGGTATCGCAGAGATTAAAACAGTTAGTATCTACGTTTGACTTAGGAGATATTTGGTCCATTAAAAATAAGCACCAGACAGGGTGGACATTTATCACGCCACACTCCAGAAGCCGTATCTATAGATTTTTAATCAGTAAGGAACTGGTGGAGAAATTTAGCAAAATAGAGTTAGTAGGAACCTTTTTTACTGATCTGCAGTGATCTTGCATTTTATATTAGAACCATTCCAGACCTTCAGAAGGTCTAACATGTGGCATATCAACACACAGATTTTTGACCTGGAACAGTTTAAAGCACAATTGAGTCAATTCTGGTTCGATCGTAAACCGAACCAGTCCCTTACATACTGGTGGTATAAATTTGCTAAGTATATACTTAAAATCTTTTGCATTTTTTTCCAACTGGAACGTGCACGTTAGGCGAAAGAATAAAAGGCCTCTTTTTATAACTTTTCACAGGAATACCAGAACAGATATATACAGGGCGACCATTCCATGTTCCCTCAGATTAAACAAATTAAGGCGATCAGTTCAGAGCTGACACGTCATAATTCCCATGGGGTTGATCCGATCTAAAAGCGATCTGGTGGACGCTCAGGAACAGATTTCCTTGGACTTGATCAAACGTGAAAAGTTACGCTGGAATCAGAATCATATTGTACATTTACAAGATGATAATGGCAAAATGCATAGTTATGCTTAGGTCCGCACATATTTGTACCAATATTACCGGGACCATTTTCAGTTCCCTGTAGATACTGACTACACGTCCAGGTTATCGAACTATCCGGTGCTGGAGATTCCGGCACTCGTCCTCGAGAGGCTGGAGGCGCCGTTTGCCCCTCACGAAGTCGGTACAGCATTGGAGCAAAGTAAGAACCAGAAAAGTTCGGGGGTAGATGCCATCCCTTACGAACTGTATAAATATTTTTTCTGATATTTGTGTGATTTTTTTGACTCAGGTTTTTAATGAATTTCGTCAGGTGGGATATATTCCCATTGGTATGTTGGCCGGGTTAGTTATCCCTATACCAAAGGTGGGGAAGAAACAGCACTTCCAAAACCGAAGACCTATCCAGTTACTTATTACCGATATTAAATTGTTCAGTAGATGCCTCAACAGCAGGTTACAGTCGATCTGTCCTTATTTTTACACCCACAACAGTATTGCATCGGACCGGCCGCTCTCCTATTTTAGCCCTGACGAACTACCGTCCGACTAAATATGCGATTGTGAGCGATGATTTTGTGGAAGTTTTTAAAAGATCAAATTTGGCTACCTACAGAAATTATTCGTCTTTTATAAGCTAGCCCCTCATATGACTAGTATACTGAGTGCGTATTATCGTTGCAGGAAAATGGCGATTAAAATTCATCAACAATGTACGCCAAGTTTTGTTATTAAAGGTGGGTCCTTACCTCATTGGGGATCCTAATCACCTTATGTATTTCTTGGTGCTATCCTTTTTGCTTCACCTGCTCGAGATGTGTATGACTGCCAATCCGCAGCGCTCGCTCACTTTAACGGTTCAGTCCTATGTGGATGATTTGGTCCTCTTCACCACGTGCCCGGCTGAACTACCAAGTATTCAACGAGAAATTGCATTGTACGAACAGGTGTCCGGGGCATAGGTGAATGTTTCGAAAACTAAAATCTTAAGTTTAATTCCACAAGGCGATATTGAATATGCAGCTTATTATAGGACAGAAGCAAGTCTGAAAATTCTTGGCATTGAGTGGCATAGGAATTTTGACACTATGCTTAATGACACGTACCGAACGGCGTATCAAGGGATATGTTATCTACTAAGTAAAAATAAATCCAGACGTCTTAATTTATTAGCTAGGAGGGATTTTATACACTCTTTTCTTCTTTTGTGTATATGGTACAGGCCCCAGGTTTTTATCCCACGGAATTGTTTTTTTTTTTAGTACAAAAGTATATATTTTTTTTTTCCTCTGGCACAGACAAGTGTTCAATTTAACGTATACGACACTCGTTTTACCTCTGAAGGACGGAAGAATCATCTTCCTGGATCTCAAAACTCAAGCCCAAAGCCTGGTATTACAATGGACGATTCGGATTTTAACCGAGTTTGAATTTACGCTTCCGGCCCGGTATCTCTAACATCTTATTCAGGAATGTGATTTCCCCGCTCTTTTGGTGGCTCCAATTAACCTGGCAACGGCAGTGATGAAAATGTTTTATGCACCTCTATTGTTATTGAGATTGTATATTTTATATAACGGCAGTTACATGTAGATGAGTGGTTTGTTAAACAAATGTTTGTGTTTATGCAACAAATAAAGAGTCATGGCACACCGCCGCCGAAAAGTACACTGAACTCTCCACAGGTAGACTGGCCACGCATCTGGAGTAATATCCATGTGGACATACTTACTAAACACAAACGTGTTCCTTGGTATGCCATAGTTCACGCTGTTGTTTCCTCAGGAGAGAAACGGTATAAAATTGGTAAACCAATCTATGTAATGTCTGTAACCAACTAGATACTTGAGAACATCAATTACAATACTTTACGCATACGAGGGAAGTATGGACATTATATGCCACGTTAATTGCTAGAATGTGCAGGACAGCCGCTAACATGGTAACAGCGGCAGCATTTGTTTTATTTAATGATTTTAATTTCTATTCTCGCACTAAACATAATGCTGTCATTTGGTTAACTTGGCAAACTATAGATGCTCTTTGCCAGGAGGATGAACATAAACATACGGAGCTTTATGTCACTTTCTTGCTGCAATAATACCGGATCCTCGAAAGTAATTACCGGAAAACTAGGTTTGCTAACTTGTTAAGGGTCGAAGAAGACATATTTCCTAACTGGGTGTAAGATATTCTAGATATGTTTTTGCAGGAGGTCATTCTAATTTCATACGAAGGAACTTTTCTTTTACCTTAGGTTTTTATTAACTTTTGTGGCCGGTTTTGTGTTAATTTCTTTTTGCTATGGTTTAGAGGCCTAATGTCCTCCATTGTAATTTCAATTTCTGTTTGTTTATTCGTCATGCTATTCTCTCGGGGCAGTGTGGTGTCCCTGGAGATGACGTCTTGACCATTATAAAATGTAACTGTGGTTGACTTTCCAGAAATAAAATGATAAGTAAAAGAACCATAGTGTAGTTGTTAGCAAATTAGCTTTCTACGCAAAAGGTTATGAGTTCGAATCCCCGCATTTATCTTTATTTTTTAAGCGAACACATTTAGAAAATCGCATTTGTTCTTCACCCATAACAAACGATTATATTTGTAATTGCCGTGAAATATATTTTTAGTTTGTAAATTAACAGCTTTAAACTCGATAATGTTATGCATAATGTTTCGAAGTCTTTAGGAAAATTCAAATTGGTCTTAATGACTTCTATATTACGGTCAATCATATATTTATTTATTTATTTATGAAACATCAATTTAACGCAGCAGAAAAAACAACGATAATACGCAGTAACCCAGTCTAACACGTAAGTTGAATAAAACACAAATGCATTTTACAACGAGAACGAAGAAGCACACAACTCGTTCTTTCCCTAGAGTCTCGCAAATCAATTTTGACAATTTCTTACTAGATGGCTCTGTCTTTAACATAGATTCCCAATCGTCCAAACTACAAAAGCAATCTAGCTTCGAATTTTATGAATGAAGAGTAGCTTCGAATTATAATTTTTGTATTTCGTTACTGTATGATTCCTTTTCGCGTTGTAATGTTGAATGGTTTTCCATTTTCATTTCATTTTGTGTACTTTATTTTCGTTAGCTGTTGCTAGATTTAAAAAAACAGCAATTTTCTTGCCTGCTAAATTAAAATATATGAAACAGGAAACTCTCACGTGTGCAACATATTTCTCAAGTTTTAAACAAATCTTGCGTATTAAGCCTGTGAATCAGTTACGGGAAAATTTGTTAAGAGCAGTTATATTGGATGTAAACTACGGAATTGCTTAACTAAGAAGATACTCTTAAACACAACGTGCACATCATTTATAATTGAATATATTTTATCAAAGATGGACGACGCTAAAGCAAAGTAGTAAGATATATTTATTTCGGCAATGCAAACATTAAGGAAATATATCATGTAATGCAAAATTAAAAGGAAATATTTGTAGGATGATTTTTTTCTCAATGTTGATATATTTATTCTTAATTTAGAAAGAAATTGTTTAAAAGAAAACACAAGTTTATAGTTTTAGATCCCATTAGCCGCTTTACATAAAAACGTGGATTATATAATTCAAATTTTATTTAAGTCATTCAGGCAATTTTGGCTCAACCTATATGTAATATACAAAAACATTACTAATACAGCGCTTGCAAGAGAAATTTGACCAGAATTCTGATTAAGTCTTAGCATTCAAATGTTAGCTTTTTCAAGTACGAACTTTAATCAAATTAAAAGAAAAACAGAAAGAATTTTGCAAATGTTAGAACTAGATAAATTTGTAACAGTAATGTGTGTATTTTAGCTTCTTAATAACAATCCCGCCGGCCGGGTGGTCGAGCGGTCTGCGGCGGTAGGCTATCGACTCAACGGTCCCGGGTTCGAGTCCCGGCAGGAGAATGGGTGTGGATTTTAACACTTAAGTGCTAAAGGCAAATCGTGACGGGCCGAAGTCCAAAGTTACTAAACTGGCCCATATAAAAATAAAGTTTACCAAAGTTTTAATAACAATCCAGAAAATGAGTTAGAAACTGATGTTAAATATCATCAAGAAATCCTTTATATAACTTGAGCGAAGGGAAACAAATTACACGTAATCGGACAGACAAAACTCCTTATGCACTGTTCATTTACCCTTTGCGTTTGTACCATGTATATACTGTAGATGCCACTTTGTTGAATGACATAGTTATAAAAGAATTCAAGAAAGTCGAGTATTTTTAATATTGCGTACTAAATACACAAATTGATATGTGGTTTGGAGTCAGCGATTCCGCCATAATTTTCATTTTGGTTAGTAGTGTAAAGTAAAAATTAAGAGAGTCTAAATGGAGTTTGCACGGTATCTACATATTTTTACCGAAATTTTTGGAGATGACACTTCCACATACAGGAACGTCTGGCGGAATCAGTAATCGGAGTCCACGTTAAACCGTAAGTCCAGTCCTTGCGATATCCTCTCTATCTGACTAAAGTCAAAGACAACCGCTATCGGTTTATCCTGCCCAGGAACTTTCGGTCAGCACCTGCTTTCGGGCAGAACATACATTAATATATTTATTGTAAATTCGCCGTTTTTGCCCCTTACTTTACTCCCAGAATACATATATAATTTTCAGCCAAAATTAATTCACTACTGGATTAGGCCACTCCCGTAGGAAAGGGTTTGCCTGCTGATCCCGCCTAACCAGACCTCTTGGGAGAGGAGAACCGAAGATATCAACTGTGATCGCCACTGTATTTTATTCAGGGCAATCCCCAACTGCATCACTATGCTGGATGGGCACCGTTCCAGACCCTCTTGCTTTGAAACAAATTCGTTTGCAGAGCCGGGAATCGAACCCGTAACCCTTCGTTCAGCAGTCGGATTGTGTGTATGTGAGTGTGGAAAAATAAATGTGAGAAAGAATTTTAAATATACTTTCGTTTTAAAACTGCATTCCAATGATCGAATTATGCACTTTTAGAGTGGGGAAAGAATATATCAAACACGTTAGAATGCCGTATTTGACGCCTTTGGCTAGGGGAAGGTTTCGAAACGCAGAGCTAAGGATGATATTTCCAGAGAGGGTGAAATCTCAACCATTCGCCCTACAAATCGAACACTAAACTGCACTATAAAAGAAAAAAGAGGATAATTTTACAACACGTAAGGACTAGGTTGATCTGATAAATAACTTTGGTAAACTTTAATTTTATAACACGTCCAGTCAAGTAACGTTGGACTGCGACCCCCCACGCTTAGCCTATAGCCATTAAAACCAAACCTATTCCGGGACTATAGCCCGGAAGGTTAGAGCCGATGGTCTACCGAAGCAGACTGCTCTGCCACCCGCTGGGCTCTAGGTAGCTTTGAATTCAGCTATAATAAAACACGTGACTCTAAGGATACTTCGTATTCGCCTTTAACATGTTATTAACGATATTTATACAAAGTGAGATAATTTGGGATTACGCCTGTAGAATGTTACACCATATCAGAACCAATTTACATTTCATAAATCGAATTAAGATTCTGTAGGACTTTGCTAACTGAATAATTTTCAGGAAGCTTTGTATGGTTTTGAAAATCAAGTTAACTTGATTATTGAAATTTATTTTATTTTAAAAGTATTCATATAACTACATCTGGTGCACATTGGATTTTTAAATGAACATTTTTCGGGTTATGTTTATTTTGGTTTAGCGAATTCACTTTTTAAACATCCTTAACAAATCTAAGCGCTCTTTAGAGACTCTAGATAAGAATCCTAACGATTTTTCATATAATGACGTTTTGGACCATAGCCATGTTGGATAATGTAATTCAGGATTATTTTTCATATTCGAACTCAGAGACCTTTGAAATTTTAAAATATGAAATTTCATGAAATCAAATATTTTAAAATTTGTTTTCTCAAGTTTCCACCGTGAGCGACTTCCGATATGTAATTTTTCAGTTCAGAATAGGAGCCATAGCGACCATATTAGCCCTGAGATACGTAATTTAAAGACAAACAAATAGGATTTAAAAAATAAAATGCATCGTGTTGCTCCTGTCTTAGTTTCGGGAATTATTTATT